>JAWDEX010159527.1:0-19011 GCA_035221805.1 Trichilia hirta | reverse complement strand
TCTCAGGCAATGCAGGTTGCTGCTAATATGGCTGTCCTAGAGCGTGCTTGCGATTTTTTCTTTCGTCATGCTGCACATCTTTCTGGTATTCCATTGAGAATGGCAGAGAGGAGTAGGAGGCAGTTTCCCCTAAACAAAGCTCGTGATGCTGCAGAAGAGATGTTATCTGGGTTGCTGAAAACAAAAGTTGATGGTTTCATGACATTGATGGAGAATGTGAACTGGATGGCTGATGAACCCTTACAGAATGGAAATGAATATGTGAATGAGGTGTTAATATATTTGGAGACCCTGGTGTCCACTGCACAACAGATATTGCCTGCTAGGGTTCTCAGAAGGGTTTTACAACAAGTCCTTTATTACATATCAGAGACAATTGTAAGCGCTTTATATGGGGATTCTGTTAAGAAGTTTAATATTAATGCTATCATGGGAATTGATGTAGATATCCGACTTTTGGAGTCTTTTGCTGATAATATGGCACCCTTGTTCACGGAGGAAGATGCCAATCAGTTGAAAGCAGCGCTTGCTGAATCAAGGCAGTTGGTTAATTTGTTATTGAGCAATCATCCTGAGAATTTTCTGAATCCAGTGATTAGAGAGAGGAGCTACAATACATTGGACTATCGGAAAGTAATGACAATCTCTGAGAAGTTGAGGGATCCTTCAGATCGACTGTTTGGAACCTTTGGAAGCAGGGGAGCCCAGCAAAACCCAAAGAAGAAATCTCTAGATACATTGATAAAAAGACTCAAGGATGTGAGCTGATTTGCGGCATACTTAATGTACGATCTTTGGTCTTTTTCCCTTGCTTCTGTTGATTGTAATTGCATTTTTATTGGAGGTCCATTACTGATTTGGTTGTGGACAAGGTCCAGCTAATTGTGCTCATTTGATTGCATTAATAGATGTGAAAATTTCATTTTCTTTGTAAAATTCTCATACGTAGGCATTAGTTGCACTCTGCTCTTTTGAGCTATATTAGTAATTTTTGCTGCTAATTTAGTTGACATTCTTAAATAGATGTTAAGGTTAATTCTTAAGCCCAATCTTTTAGCCGATCTCCATGCATCAGGATCGGATCTAATGAATAGGAGAACCCTTGCATGCCCTACTGATGCCCTTCCTGATGCATGTTTGAGCTTACATGGCCTGAAACAAACCCCTCATCAGGATGGGAGCCTTGGCTCCTTGTACTTTGGTGCTTGTCAGACTTTTGATTATATGAGTTTGAATCATCATGGTATATTAGTAAACTGGAGTTTTCAAATTGGGGTTCGATGCATTGGTTTATATTTGTCAGGAAAGAAAATGGGTAGGATACTGCATTCTAAGTCAAGGAGAGGGTGTTTAAGTGAAATATGCCTTACATTATCTGACTGTGATTTCTCATTAGATCAAGGATAAAACTAAAACTAAAACTAAATGGTAAAGAAAGACCGAGCTATTTCTACGTATCTTACATTTTTATGAAGTTTATATGGTCATAATGAGATAACGAAATCGAGATACTGAAATTCACAATGTTTTGGAAGAATGTTATAAAAGCAGAATTGGAAAGAAGTGCACCTATGAATGCTGAGACCTTATTTTAATGAGCAATGAACTAAAGGACTGCTGTCTAAATGTAAACTTACTGTGTAGGAGATTATAAAGTGCAAAGAGGAGAGAAATGTTGAAAGAATTGTGGATGAATGAACTGCAAGAAGATCTTCAATTGAACTTATGCTTTATTTAAAAACATATACTGCTTTCTATGGAAAGCAATAAAACCTGTATTATTGTTGCTAACAGAGCTAGCGGAATTGTCTCCAAATTCCTTTACATACTGCTGTGTGTTGTGAGGAGCTGATAATAAGAATCCCCACTTTAGTCATGTCGTGGACTTTGTTGTTTGACAATTAAATGATGTAGAAAAGCATTCATACTTGTTTCTGTGATTGTTTATTTTGACGGCAAATGATGTGTGAAGCCTTCAGGAACAAAAATCACATGCCTCTTTGAAGTTATGCTTGATGAGCTTCTAATTGTTCTATTTGTTTACCAATTTTCAAATGGACCTATGTAATATTATTTTTCTTGTAATTTCTCATTCGTGCAGGCATTTGGAGCTGGTGTTCTGTTGCCCCTCAATTTCTCAAGAGAAACAACATATCATGAACACAGTGTGTTCTGTAGTGGTGGTGCTGGTTTCCATACAGTAATCCTCAAAGAAGAAAAAAAAAATTAAGTACCACTTGCCAATATCACGATTCTGAATATCATTTTCATAGTACCGAAGGGTTAAGAAGGAAAGGGAGAGATTGAATTTCAGATAAGCTGTCATCCGAATTTCAGCCTATGCTGTAAATTGAATTTCATCCAATGTAGAAGGGAAGGTGCATGGAGTACACATTGGATTTTTAACAGTTTGTAGGAATGGTTGATCTGCATGCGTGTCTAGTGCTTTGTCAATGATATAATAAGAAGGGTATCTTAGTAATAGGCAGTAGGGCTCTAGTCGATTTTTTTTTTTTTGCCTCATTTGAAGTTTATGTAAACTTTGTGTTGTTTCTAGGGGAAATTTCTTACATCCCAATTTCATGTTAGTACAAAATAGAGGTTGTTAGGATTGGTTTGTTATATTCTTTTTCTAGGTCAGTATCTTAAAAATGAAGGGATCGCTAAAACTGCAAGCCTCTATTCTCTCCCTTCTCTTACTGGCAATGATAATTTTTCATATTCTTTTTTCCTTTTTTTGGTGTTGTGTAAATTAAATTCTCGTGACGCTTCAAGCTGGCAGAGGTTTGATTCGTTTTGAAGGAGTTGTAGATTCATCACTCCGTGTGATTTTGTATAGTCGTCGGACCTTTCGTTCTCTTATTTTTTTTGTGTGTGCAATGAAAAATAGGTAGACATTAGCCTTGTTTGAATTTACCTACAAAAAAACTATTTTTTTTTATAAGTTAAAGATTATATTAAAATTTATTTGATTTAATTTTTAAAAAATAATTTTTATCTTAAAATAAATTAAAAACAAAAAATAGGCAAAAAATTATTTTTTTAACTTTTTTAGGATACTGTTAATATTTTTAAATTTTTATAATAAATTATTTTAATTATGTTTTTATTAAATTTATAAAATTTTAAGAAAGTTTAAGAGTAATAAGATAAAAATATTATAAATATATAAAAAAAAATAAAAATTAAATAATTTTGTAATAAAAAATAATTTTTTAAAAAATAAAATTAAGTAATTTTTATAAATATTATAAAATTTTTTAATAAGCGATTTTTTTTTAAAAAGTAAAAAATAATTAGTTATAAGTAAATTTAAGCAAAATCGGACATTTTAGGCTTTTTCTCAAAATGACAAAATGCTGTTGCGTATTTTTTATATCTCCCTGGCTGAATTTTCAGTATCACTTTTGTTAGGTTTCAATCAGAGATTTCGGAGCATGTTATATGCGGGGAGAGGGTTCACCATCCGCTTACAACCATACATGCGTTAACACAGATGTAGCTGCTTCCCCCTTTCTACATCACTGATTTCCACTCCACCAGAAGCACTTGACATACTTTTCTCTTTTCCGTTTATCGTAACTCGAATGAATGAAAAGTAGTAGCTGTTACGATTTTTACTCTTTGTTTCATTTATACGCGTAAACAAATTGTAGTCTGGTTTCAGCGATGGCCTGTACTACTCCAAAATAGGCAAATTATCTTCCATATAGTTGACACAACAATTGCCACGTGGAAGCTGCTCTACTTTGCACATTACTTAGATGATGGAAGATAAATACTGTACCGCGATTCAGAATGTATTTTAAGTTCACATTAATTTAAACTCTTCAATGAGAAATTGCAAAAAAATGACCACGGTCAACTCGATTTAATGTAAAACCTACCTAATCATTAGCATTAGTAACATAATATCCCCCGTAGCCAATAACCTCAGCTTTTGCTAAACCAATTGCCATCGTATACGTGTTAGAAGGACATGAGTTTTGTAACTCTCTTCTTCATTTTGATCCTCTCTTTCAGTTTCAGTTTAACAATCCCTTTTGCTGTAAACCAAGGCACGCCAAATGCTTACGAAGTTCTCCAAGAGTACGATTTCCCAATTGGCCTTCTTCCCAAAGGAGTCACTAGCTATGAATTGAACCGAGAAACTGGTGAGTTTTCGGTTCAGATGAACGATACTTGCAGCTTCTCCATTGAATCTTATGAGATGGAGTACAAAGCAGCAATCAACGGGAGGGCAATGAAACTGCATTCTGTGTGGGAATCGCTTCCGCTAATTTTCCAATCGATAACTTTGAAGAGTGTCCTAGTGTGGGCGTGGATTTGATTGTGACGAGGGACTTTCATCTTCTTCTTAATTAGGGAACGCTTTCCATGAAGTTTATTCTCCTTAATTAGGGTTAAATATCATGTCTATTCATAAATTTATTGTTTTTACAGCCATAAAATTAGTAGGAAGTGGTCTTATAATTTGATGCATGAATTGATGTTCCTAGTGTGCGGTCCTAACATCGCAATTTGTAGATCCATCAAAATATTATTAATTAGCTCAATTAATATATTTCTTGAGAATATTGTTTCTATAATAATGCTATTCCATCCTGTAATCAGTTAACATCGTTCCATTAATTAATTAATTAATCATTGCCAATGAAATTTGAATTTGTTTTGAATATGTAAATTTTCAAATCTTGGATCGACCATATATTCAACCACCAGTTCCTAATACCAACCACTTTCATTGCACCAAACAGTCAATGACAGATGGTATTAAACTGGAAAGGGAAGGTGGACATATCGTTCTCCCAATCCAAACCATTTTCTTCAATGGCCGCGTTTCTGTGCATAGTTTTCCTCTTCTCAGTCCAATTGGTCACCGGCGACGACACAAAAACTGCATATGAAGTTCTTGAAGAATACGACTTCCCGATTGGTCTGCTACCCAAGGGCGTAACAACCTATGAACTCGACGATTCTACAGGCAAGTTCTCCGTCTACTTGAATGGTAGTTGTACCTACTCCATTGATTCCTATAAGCTCAAGTACAAGTCTGTAATTACTGGTGTTATAGCTGAAGATAAACTCTCGAGTTTAAGTGGTATCCAAGTGAAAGTGCTTTTTCTGTGGCTTAACATTGTGGAAGTTACTCGTGATGATGATGAGCTGGAGTTCTCGGTTGGAATAGCTTCTGCAGATTTTCCTGTTAGTAATTTTAACGAGTGTCCAACTTGTGGGTGTGGTTTTGATTGTGTCGAGTCGAATCATTTCGTCTCATTTTCTTGATTAAATTTATGCTTTCCATCGTATGTTTTCTGACATTGACTTCAATAAAATGAAACTTTCGAATGTGAAGTAAACATCTGAGCATATATGATTATCGATGAAGTGAAAGGCTTCCTCTTTAGTAATAAGGTCGATGAAGTACCAAATGGATAAATAAAAGAATAGTAAATTTTATTTAAAAAATATTATGTTATAAAATATTTTGTTAATTTTATTTTTAAAGCATAATCAAATCAAGATAGTCTCAAAGAAATCTAAGTGGATGTCCGTATAAATTTTTATATTATATGTGTTTAATTATTTGCAACAAGAGAAAATATATTTTCTTGTAACATTATTAATGTTTGATTAAGTAAATATAGCCGTATTATACTAAATTTCAGTCACACTTGGAACACTTATTGTATTATTTTTACTCTTAACAATTAACACATGGCATGCAAAAAAAAAAAAATGGAAAAGATGTTGAATGTCTTAGGCGTTTTGAGATCGGTTTACTTCTTTATATATATATATATATATATATATATATATATATATATATATAAAATTTTATTTCATTAAGAATCAGAGACAAAAACAAAAAGAGAAGGAAATCAAAACAGAACCAAAAGCCGATAGGAGAGCAAAGATGAGAAGAAGAAGAAAGCCGAGTAGGAAGAAAATGAAAGAAATAAAATAAAACAAAGAGAAAATTTTGTTGAAAATAGTATTAAGTAGTTAAATTTATATTTGATAAATTCGTGGATTATCTTTTTGTGAAATTAGAATAATTGTATTTTAGTTATTATAATAGATATTAATTTTTCAATTAATTTTAATTCTATATTTTAAGATTAGTTTTAGATAAATGAGGCCTACAGGATATCTTAAATACTCATAATTAAATTACAAAACAGTAATTAAATATTTTTATACTCATTTTTAATAAATACAATTAAAACATACCTTAATTCTAAAATTAGTAAAACATCACGTACATACCTTAATCAAGGTTTCTAATTACACCTAAGATGTTGCTCTATAACCTTTTTTTCTTTTTCATTCTTTTATTTACTGGAAGAACATGAATTGTGTGCAATGATTATTTATTTATCTCAAATCTCAACCGGGTTTATATTGTTGGATTATTGGTCGAAGTGGTTCCCTTTTTCTCTAATTCATCAATTCCAACTCATATTAATAACGAATACAACAATCTATTCCAATTCATTCTAACCATATTTTTTACAAATTAATAGAATAATATTATATTATTATCTCATATTTTACATAATATATTTTTATTTATTTTAAAATGACTTCAATTTTTTATTTTTTCCGAACTTTTTATATATATTTTTTTATCTTACAACTTTGCTCATACATTTGATTTTTTTTTTTTTAATTAACTTTTGCAATTTAAATTTTTGGTGTTTTTTATTGCTTTTAAATTTTAACAAAAAGATTTGACAGGAGTAACTTTGCCCCTGCATTTTCGTTTTTTTAAATTAATTTTTTGCCCTTTAAAATTTTAGTATTCTTTTTTACGACTTAAAAAAATCTAACAAAAAACTTATGAAAAGTTTGATTAAAGAATCAAATTGACTTTGCTACAAATTTTGTGAATTAAAGTGATAGCTTTTAATAGTACAACTAAAATGATATATCCTAAAATTAGGGATAGATATAAGTAATTTGAATCGGTTTAAATTAAAATTTTTTTAAATATTTTAATTTAAAATTAAGTCAATCTAATGTAATTTATTAAAAAATCACCAATCAATCTAATCCCAAATACAAAGTGGGATTTGAAGTGGTTTACATTCACAATTTAAATTATATTATAAAATTAATAATATAATAGTTAATTGATATTAATTTTATAATCTCTCCTAAATATTTAAGAGAGTATTTCGTATATATATATATTTTTAATCTTTTAGTGAATAATTTTTTTTCATTTGTTATCATATGTAAGAGAAAGAGCTATTATATATAACTAGAGATAATAAATAAATAATAATAAAATTTTTTATAAAATAACATTAAGTGATTTATTTTATAATTTCAAGATTTAAAATTATTTTAATTTAAAATTTAAATTATGAATAATAATTTTAAAAAAATATTAATATATAACCTGATCCAAAAATTTTTCAAACGAAAATCATTAATTTTAACAATTTAAATGGATTTGAAAATGTTAACTCCTACCTAAAATTCTTTTCACGTGCAAAAGGAAGCTCTTGTTGGCATCTTAAATAAATTTGACCAAAACATCATCATTTTCAATGATTAAAATAACCCCATAAAACAGCAATTTGGCCATGGACCAAAAATTTTTTAGATTAAAGTGATGATTTATTGAAATGTAAGGATGTTTTTATCTATCAAGTTAACAGATCAAAGTAATAATGAGAACTAAAATAAAATTATTATGTAAAATTTACATACATCGCATAATTTATTCTAAAATATCTAAATAACGGAGTTGGCAGGGTATACTTTTAAGTAAAACTGCCACCACGCATTCCCAATCACCAATCCTGCCACCAACCCAGGCCGTGCAAAACAAATTCCCTTCTGCCATAAAGGCTTGGACATTTGTTTCCCACTCAACTGTTTCTTTCATTGACAAAACAGCTGCCATGTGCTCTCTTGTCTTCGCTCCCAAATTAAGAACCACCTGAACGTAAGAAATGCATGATCAAATAAGCAAATCGACGTCGTATAATTAACCCTCCAATACTTCTTCTTGCCATTTGTCATCTGCCAACCAATCATCGTTTTTGTTGTGTTATGTTTTGTTCTGTTTAATTTCAACTCAGAGAAAATAAATACAGAAGGATTATTCCTCTTCAATCTCAACGACCATTCCATCCATGATGTCGCTCGCACCCGTTTCCACTATCTTTTTTCTCATTCTTCTGTTCCTACAAAACGAATCGGCTGCCTCCACCGACAATTCAGACAAAAAGACAGCGTACGAGATCCTCCAGTCCTACAATTTCCCAGTCGGTCTACTCCCAAAAGGATTCAGGAAATACGATTTAAACGAACGCACTGGGCAATTTTATGCTTACAGGGACGGCTCCTGCAGTTTCTCTCTTGAAGGTTCTTATCAGCTCAAATATAAATCAACCATCAGCGGTTACATATCCGAGAACAAGCTCACGGGATTAACAGGGGTCAGCGTCAAAGTGTTGTTCTTCTGGCTGAATATTGTGGAGGTTGTGAGGAACGGAGATGATATTGAGTTTTCTGTTGGGATTGCCTCCGCGTCCTTTTCGATTGATAACTTTTACGTGTGTCCGCAGTGTGGGTGTGGATTAGATTGCGTTAATGGACAAGTAAGCAAGCTTAGATTAAAATCTTTTACTTCTTCGATTTAGAGGGAGTTAATCTAAGAATCTGTTTTGGTATTTCAACTGTGGGATGTCCTAATATTGGGAATGATTCAGTGGGTAACTTTGCTTATTTTCTTTGTAATTGTTGAAACTTTCACGTGATTGCGGCTGGGATTGGCTCTCTTATTTAATTTCGTTTTAGAACATCGGATTACTGCTTTTCCTCAATTATATTATATTTTAATCAATCGGAAAATAAATTATTATGTGGAGGGTAGTAATTAGGAGAGAAGACTGGGTTTAGGACACGTACAATAGGTTATTGTATCATGTTGTAGCGTTTAGAAATAAGTTTGTGCAGGAATTGCATTAATGTAGTGATGATTAGTTTGTGGTAAGTTTTTGGCTATGATCACGGTCTTCATAAGTAAATGAAGTACTAACGCACATAGTTTTCTTTTCCTTTGCTGGCAATCATCTCTTTTGTGCGGACACCTCCTTTGGCAGCATTCAATAATTTGGCATAATTATTGGAGGGTGTTAATGTTTCACATGTGGGAGAAGCACTGTTGTCAGAGCAAGTTGCTTGCTTAAATTTTTTTCATTAAACTGTCCAATGAGTTACTTTGTTAGGATGTTGCGAGTGACAAAACCAGCAGTTGATGGTCCACTCCAGGCCAAAGTGTTTAAATTTTCATATTATTCTGGAGAGAAGCTGTCTAGTTGGTCAATTTCAAATAGAGTAGTTCTATCAAATGCATTGTACAGAATGTCCGTTCTGTGTTATTTTGAGTTACATATTTGTGTAGTATCATAACTAAAGCCAATTCTTTATTGCTTGAGCTAAAAGCCCAAGGCAGTTTGTAATCTATGATGATTTTTTCAAAGTCCGTTTCAGGTAAGAGATGTATAATTGAAGGATTAAGATAGCTCTGTAGATTCACCTAAGATATGAGAAGGCTCTGGAGTTAAATTTAGTCGATGAAATGGCACTTGATGAATATTATCTTTGTTTAGAAAAGCCAGAGAGTCCATACTGTTTGATACAGTTACTTTTGATGATCAATGTTTGAGTGAGCATTTCATTGTAGATGGCAGGATGTGGCAATTGGTAAAGTTTCAAAGTATCCACTGGATCTAATGACATGAACCATGATATTTTGATGCCAGTTATCTGCTCTGAGTTTAATGTGGCAAGACATAGATGATAACTTGATAGAGTTTGGGCCATCAATTGATTCCAGTAGCCATACGTATATACAAAATGAAAATGTTGGCTGCATTTTGGATATACTTTGAGGAGATTTTGCAGAGGTGTGCTGAAACCTTCTAAGTTAAATGCATTAAATAGTTCTCAATGCTATATCACATCCTGACTTTGCCATTTTGGATCCAGGTTTAGTTGGGTTAATTTGTTACTCGTAAATTTTGTAAGAACAAAGCACTCAAGTTGAGATCATTAGAGTGATTCTTGATATGTGCTATTTTGGAGGGAGGGAAATTTATTACCAAATCCTAAATGAGGCTTGATATTTGATAACGTATGTTAAAAGTTGCAACTTGATTAACCTCACATGGACCACAGGCACAAAATTTTGGATATGCTCTGAGGAGATCTTGCTGACGAGTGCTGAAACTTTCTAAGTTAAATGCATTAAATAGTTCTCAATGCTATATCATATACTGACTTTGCCATTTTGGATCCAGGTTTAGTTGGGTTAATTTGTTACTTGTGCATTTTGTAAGAACAAAGCTCTCAAGTTGAGATCATTAGAGTGATTCTTGATATTTGCTATTTTGGAGGGAGGGAAATTTATTACTAAATCCTAACTGAGATAGTTGATAACATATGTTAAAAGTTTCTACTGGATTAACCTCAATGGACTACAGGCACAAAAGTATCTAAGCAGCAATCTGATTAGCCATTAAAATTTAACTAATCATGGAATCTATCAGTTTGCCTTTGCACATGGTCTTATCGAATGTGGATGGAACTTTGGTTATCATCTCCTATAGCTCTAGCTGGGAAAAAGATTTTGCTTCTATTTTTGCTGAAAAAGTAAGAGAAATGGCTGGGAAGACTAGAAAGTTCTAGCTTGGTCAGGTTGTTAATGACTTCTCAGATGAGTGCGCTGTGTGGCTGTGCAAAGTCTGATAAGCATCCAATAGTTTTGCCTGCTTACATATTTCTAAGTAAATTATATCTGTTGCTATTATAAGGAGAATCCGAAGGTGAACCAAAAAAGGATTATTTTCTGAACAGTTAGTTCAAGTGATGACATCAAGCCAAACTTGAGGGTTATGTTAATGCAGTCTAAAATAGTTATGATGTACCTATTCCTGAATTTTGATAAATAGCTCATTTTTTGTGGGATTTAAATAGATTTGATGCTTATGTCTGTAATTGTTTTTGCTTCTAATTTTGCTGTGTTGTTAGTCCCCCTCTGCCCTCAACGTTTTTAGTCTGGATGAGGTAGAATGAGCTAGACTAATTTTAGTATTATTTTTATTGTCGTTATCTTATTTGAATCAGGTTTTATTTTCTCATTAGAGTCTTCTTTGGGAAGTATTCTTGTTCTTACGGTTTTCATTGTTGTATTAGAGAAGGAATTCTATTCTTTATGGGAAGTTGATTCCTTTCCTACTATCTTCTCTCCTCTTTCTATTAGAGTGACCGGCAACCTTTTCCTTTCAAATGGCGGAATAAATCTGAACCATCATTACCTGTTCCATCGGAAGAAGGCGACTTTGATCTTGTCTTATGAGATGTGAGAATGAGGTTGGTTTCTATAGAAGGGAGCGTTTAATTAAAAAATGGAAGAGCTGTGAAATAACAACTCTCAAATGAGATATTATTTGAAATATGTTCTTCAGTGATGTACTTCTCCTTTATGCACTTTGATATGTCGTAGAAAAAGGATTGATGATGCTTAGACCTTTCATTTATGAGAGTACAAAAACTTCCTCCTCAGGCTTTGTTTATGATAGTAAAGGATTGAAGAATCCACTAGATTTTCTCTCTGCATCTATCAATGGGAATTGCAAGTAATTTAAAGTCGCTACTTTTCTCCACTCTTTGTTTATTTCATATTTTCAAAAGGTATTAGAGTGGACATACTAACATTTCGATTATAATAATATACTATTTTATGTCCAATTTATACGGATTTATTTTATTCCAGAAACTATTTGAGGGATAATCTATGGATGGATAATTTTACTACCTTCGCAATTACTTCTGTTCGTGTATGTAAGGCTACAGGTTGGCTGGCTTGCATTGGCCTCTCAAATCTCAGACCGGAAAGGCCAGAATATCTCCTAATTCTGTTTTCTTTACATAAAAAAGTTTGATAATGTAAGATCTTTTATTTTCTGGTTGGTTCTTGTCTATATTAGACTGTGGCTAAGTAGAGGGTTCCTGTTTTGTTGAGGGTCACAATTGACGAGGTAGGAATACCGCATCTGGGCTGTGTAGAAAAAAATATCAGTTAGATGAACCTCTTCTGGGTTTCTAAAGATTTCTATTTTTGTGATTTTGGTGGACGTAAATTAGATCAACGTCGTTTTAGCACTGGCACTCTCCATCTTTTCCACAGCACGGCCCAAGCACGTCCGTTTACAGCTTTCCACTCGTTCATTTTTGTTGTGTTCTTGACCAGACAATTAGTCGAGTGGCTGCCAACTTCTTTCCCGATTTCTATTATCTGAACAAGAACAAAAAATCATACGTATGTATCTATAATTTGGGTTTTGGGTATCTAACCGCTTGAAGTTACAAACTAGAGATGGTCTGTCAATCCATCCACTCTTGATTGATGCCTGACGAGATGGTGTGACGATTCATCATTTTCATCACGCACGGATCATGCGATATTTAAAACATTCCTGTGCGACTGTTGGCGGTATATGAAGCAGCTCTTACTAGTGTAAAAGGAAATGGAGTTTCTAATTCTGTCGCGTTCTTCCACAAAATTACGGGTCAACCCAACCCAACATCTGGATTTGACTACATTGGCGTGGACCCCAATACAAGGCATGATGCGTTCGTTAGGAAATAGACTCTTTACTCTACCATTCACGGTATCTTAGCTCGCATCGCAATTTTATTGGGGTTGACCTCGACCCCACGGCAAATAAATAAAATGCAAATAGAATCAAATTATTAACGAAAAGACATCGACTCGTCCGATCGGATGAATTATTCAAAATCAAGGAGAGATCTAGGAACATGAATAATGACGATCATATTCTACTTATAAAATACCCATTAAAGCCAAGTGTCAGACAAACAAGCCACAGAAAATCATAAAAATTCTCATTTGTCCCAAATGATTCAATTTTAACTACAATTAGTAAATATGATATCAAAACAGCTGTTTAGTATTATCAAAATTACGAATATAAGATGGCATCCATCAACGATATAACGAGACAACAGACAACCGCATCTGCTAATTTCTAGGTGAGCGGGGAGATGAAACCTATTTAGTTCAATGTGGTTTGGAATCTTATGGTAAAATTATGAAACCAAAACTATAGAATCATAAGTTAAATTCTCAGATGGCAGCTGAAATTTTGAACTATGAGATGAGATATCCATCAATAATTTATACCACTGTTGTTATAGTATTTAGTGAAATATGATGGCATATTGAAAATATTAAAGCGATAAACGGAAAGATATTTAGCAAATTGAGAAAATAAATATTCCTTGTTTTATTTCTAATGGTGAGGGCACGGCAGAAAGAAACATTACATCAACAAATGAATCCCTAAATAGAGGACAGAGGAGATACAACAATTTCCCACAAAATTATGAATATAATTCATGAAATTCCCGAAACCCCTCGATAGCTCATGGAGGCTATCCTGACCACATCATTACAATCCCATAAATTTAATTCTTCTTTCTTCCCTTGTCTGTGGGTTATTTATGATTTTAGTTTTTCTGTTTCAAAAGCATGGCACGAAGGTCGGCCACGTCGAGCTCGTTGGCGAGGTTTTCCGGTTTGTAAACACCAGTGACTGGGTCCGGGACCCACGAGACTTTCTCGGTGGATCCAACCATCTCTTCTGATTTCTTCAACACAGTCGCACTTTTAGCTCCAGGTCCTCTCGACATCACTCCTTGGGATGCAGTCGTGTATCCTCGTCTGTATCACACCATAACAGAAATTACTATGTGTCAATAAATATTTTACTGGATCTCAATTATTCATATGCTGATGAGGTGCGCCGAAAGAGACGTGCTTTAAGGCTACGTCGGCGCGATTATCACGGATACTTATAGTAATGATTTATGTTTAAGGACAAGAAAATGAAGGAAACAGAAAAGAACGTTATATCATAAAATCACTCTTTCCGTTCCCCTGCGTTTTCTTGGTGACCGTACGTATGTCATAGAAAACTGCAACAATTAATTACGCAGCAAATCTATGGCCGTGTAAGCAAATGGAATCGTTGAAGTATACCTGCAGATGGCGTTAGAAATTCCATCGACGACGAAAGCAGAGAAAAGCTTAGCGTTGGAGAAAGAGCGAGCCATTTTCTTAAATTCAATTATATTCAACTCGAAGAATAGAACTAACTCTGCAGCAGAAAGCTAATCTTTGATTTTCTTTCTCTCGAGAAACTTTCCACGGCATAGAAAGAAACTTTTCTTCGTATCTCTCTCTTTCTCTCGGACGCGTTGCGAAGGTGTGTTCGAAAGAGAAGTAATCTGGGGTTTATATAGAGAGAAGAAATCCGAGAGCGTCAAGACACAGCGAGGGTTAAAACCGACCTGGTCAAAATAGGGTTCTAGACAGACGCAAGGACCTTTCCTTTCTAGCCACGTGGTCGTTCTAGCATGGACCCGTACCCTTTTAAGTCTGTCCAAAACTTGCTGTCACGTAACTACCCATCGTTTTATATTTTAATTACGAGATCAACGCGTTTGCTTTAAGATTTTTCAGTCTTATCAACGGTTTCGCTGCCCTAAAATATGATCGGACGGTTGATAATGATTTTGGGACTTTTCCTAGTTCAATCAACAACTAACTCATGCGAAGCAGAACAAAAGGTTTCGCGCGAGGGCAGGTCAACGCGAGTGCGGTGAAATGCAATGAGAAAAGATTTACCAATTAGCAGCCATGTATTTCCTCGGCAACTTCAATCATCAAAGCCGTCTACGTGTGGAGGGACCACGTAAGGAAATTGGCGGCGGAGGTTCTTTTGTTCTTATTATTCTGGAAGTTTTGACTTCTGGCTCCCGCGAAAGGTCCTCGAGAATCCCAAATGAGGTCCAAACCATGTCAAGAAGGGGCAAGAATACTCGAATGCAAATGGCGTCCGACTTCGAATGGAGGATTATCATCCAAGTCCCTAGATTTTTATATTTTTTAAATAAAATTATAATCTCAATATATACATTAAATAGATTCATGATCCAGTGACCACTGTTCAAAGGATCAAATTACTATAAAATTTTGTTAATTTTGACAAGAATTGAATTACGTAGCTGATAATATAAATTAACGGTCAAACTTTCACTTAGAAAGCATCAAAATTCAAGGATCTAAATGATAAAATCTAAATATGTATCCACTCTCGCCTTGTTACACCTTTCGCTCACCGATTCTTTTTTATTTTAATAAAAAAAAAAATTCTAAATGAGGTGTTTATGCAACACAACATATGAAATGTGACCAGGCCGTTATGTTTCGCTTTCTCATCACGCATATTAATAGGTTTTTTCTTTTTCAAGACGAATGATTTCTTTCCCCCACTTTTCTCGTGTTTGCTTTCTTTCCTCTTTTTCTCTCCGCCACTACAATTTTTTTATAAAATTGTGAGTGCCCTGTGACTATGATTTCACAATGTACTTTTCATAATCTATATTGGGGCTGAGAACTAAACAGCAGCTCATTTTTCAGTTCCGTCGACCCCATGTCAGATGCTGACGTTCATGTCACAATACCGTGTTATCGCCAATGATCAATCCTGCAAGTTCAAGCTACATGAGAAGAAAATTTTGTGAAAAGAAAATTTTACAACCGACTCAGAGGTCATTATGCCGATGCCGGATAAAGTTCGCCCTCAAATTTGTCTGGACCAAAACAAAAATTATTGTGGTGGAGGGAAAGAGTATAATTTGAAACCCGAGCCAGAACGATGCCCCCCCTACCACGTTGTCGAATAAAAAATGCAAGCAATGAAAGATCGCGTGTAAACCCGGATGCTACTAATGCCAATGCTAGTCATAGTGTACGGCTCGCATTTAAAGTTTTATGTGTTACGGATTACAATTTAAGCAATCATTATACTAATCTCATCTGATAAATAATAATTACATAAATAATTTATTATGGGACTGTTATATATAAATTCGTATGATATCGTTAATTATTTTCATTCTCCGATGTCTTGCGCATAATAGCACTTAAAAAGTGCACCACAAAATTTATAAATATTAATTTTACCTAATTTAATATATTCACCAATTTTTAAATTTAATTTAAATATTAAATTTTTTATGTTGAGACTCTAGTATTACTCATAATTTTTTTTTTTTTTTTGCTATTTTAAAGCACACATAACGATCTTTTTACCGAACTAACATAAGCAACCCCCAACGATTATTCTATTAACTAGGAGGAGAAGAAAATATATGTGGTGCTTGAATTTCTTATCCAGATTTCAGGCATCAAAAATATATATGCTACATTTTTTAATTAAAAAAATGCGTCTATTTGTTGTTTCTTGAAATGCAAAAATTTAATCAGGTGTGCATGGTATCTCTTTGTTTGCGCAACAAATATATGCATAACGTATTAAATGAAATGGACACGTGTAAATAATATATTGTACAATGAATGATTTCTCATTCATCTCAACAACCTAATCAATATAAAATGTAATAAAAATATGTAATAACATCTAAGGTGTTAATAAAAATTGAAATCTGAAAAATTCCTTTGATATCATAAAGCAAAACAACGATCCCAAATAGCCAGGGGTACGGTATACCAAAACCATAGCAGTAACATAACTCTGCTTTTGAAACTACGACGACGTGTCACGTTTTGCTCGCGTATAGACCAAATTCACAACAGCTCTATCAATAACGTCAAGCATTCAAAACTTTTTGAAACATTCTAAAACTCTTTAAAATCAACCGAAATCTTTTGGAACTTTTCAGGGCACTCCAAAACCTTCTACAACTTCTAGAGCCTCCTAAGACACGTCGGACTACTTTAAAACTTTATAGAAGGATACTACATCTTCAAGTCTCTAGAAACTTCTAAAATATATGACTAGTTAGAAAAACTTAGAAGCCTAATGTGAGCCAACTAATTGGCTCATTTATGACTATACCTTGTAGTATGTACTTAACTATAATTAAAGGACTACCCTATTATTTGGGTATGCATAAAAATACAAGTACAAGCTCATGTACATAAGTGTATAGAAGACTCTTAAATTAATAAAATTTACATGTTTTCCTATAATTGCTTTTTATGTGTTATCATTGTGCTATTCTTATTTCATTTAGCTCACATGTGCCACAATCAATTAGCTTAAAGGTTAAATTTAAGTATACAATCGTAAGCGTTTACTTAAGATCACACATATTTAGTTCAGGATTTAAACCCATATCAGGTATCAGAGCATAGGTCACCAGTGGTGCTACTTAATAAAAACCCAATCTAACATTATTAGCCAACAAATTGAGAGAAAGAAGGCTCATCATTCTAGCAAAATAAAGAAGAGCTATTCAAGGGATAGCCTAAGGGACGTGTTTTTGGCCATAGAATTTCGATTAAACAAGGTAGAGTTGACCGTGGTTAACATCTTATATTAGAATGATGACACTAAAACACGTATTAAGGAGCTCAAAGAAGAGTTTAAGGGAGAGATGTAAAGCACTCTTAACAAAATTATGAACACCCCGCTAAACAAAATGATGCCTTTAAGGCCTTAGTAGAGGTCATGCAAAAAGAGATAAAAGATCTTAAAATTGAGCTCTTATCATGCAAAATAGCCATTGAGTTGACAATAATTTTACCCAATACATCGATGATAAGTCTTATTAAGCTACGTAAACTCACTCAATAAAGTAAGGTACAGGAGTATGTACATGAGTTTTTAAAGCTCATGCTCTAAATTTTAAACCTTGAGAAAAGAAAAGCCCTCTTTACGTTCACTGATGGCTTAAAACTATGGGCCAAATAAGAGTTACAATGTTGTAGAGTTCAAGACTTGACTAAACTCATGATTGTTGCAAAATTCTTAGGTCAAATTCAATAAGTTAGACAAGTTTGAGTTTTCTAATACCAAGAACAGAGGTAAAGGTGGGAAAGAGAAGGATCTTTTTTCTAAAAGAGGTAACTCAAAGCTACCATAATAAAAAAAAAGAAGGGTCTATCATGGACAAAGATAAAAAGAAAGAACCATTGGTATATTTTTTATACAAAAACTCATATTAAGTGTGGATTTGTTGGTTCTATTGCCTAAATCATACTTGAAATATAAGTTTTTGACACAAAAATCCTAGGATAATTTCATGAAAAATAATGAGAATTAAGATGAATTACCTTAGGACTTTTAAAAGACTAATTGTATGCTTTTGTTTTGATGAAAAACAAGCTAAAAAATATGAGCTCTCTTCACTTGACACTATCCTCTTGTTCTTCCATAGCTTGGACAAAATTTTCTTGAGAGAGAAATAAAAAATCAATCTTTTTCTTGCCAAAAATTCTTTTAAAATAAAAAATATCTGCCTTATATATATTTTTTTATTTTTTTTAATTATTTTAATGCCATATTTATCTAATAAATATGATATAATAATTAGTAATAATGTGATACTACCATGACTAAGATACATAGATGAAATTAAGTTAAACTTGATTAATGTATAATTGACCAAGTATTTAATATTTAATATATTAAATATTAACATATGGATTAATATCAACCATTAATATTAAATTATATTTTTTAATTAAATTAATTAGATAAAGACCATATTAACCAACAACTTAGTTAATATAATAGATTTAAATAAATTTTATAAATATAGTACAATTATCATAATGCACTTGGCTATATATACATAAGGGTAACTTTATAATTTTTATCCAAATTAAACACTTTAATTTAAATTTTACTCTTATATATTAAATCATATTTTAATATATTTGATAATCAAAATTATCAACTTTAAATATATAATTTATAATAAATTACACAGTTGTATCACATTAGGGGTAAAATGATAATTTTGTACTAAATGAAACCATTTCATTTATTTTTCATTATTTTGACTTAAAAATAACTTTTAACATATTTGATAATCAAAATTATCAAATTTGGCAAGTTATTTACATTAAATAACTTTATGATATCAATATAT
>JAWDEX010159434.1:0-19037 GCA_035221805.1 Trichilia hirta | reverse complement strand
CTGGTGCTACCTCTATTCAGTTTGATGAGCCAACTCTTGTGAAGGATCTTGATGCTCACCAATTACAAGCATTTACTCATGCTTGCTCGGAACTGGAATCATCATCATCTGGTTTGAATGTTCTAATTGAGACGTACTTTGCTGACATCCCTGCTGTGACATACAAATACTCACATCTTTGAATGCCGTCACTGGATTTGGATTTGACCTGGTTCGTGGAACAACGACACTTGATTTGATTAAAGGTGGATTTCCTTCAGGCAAATACCTCTTTGCTGGCGTGGTTGATGGAAAGAAAATTTGGGCTTATGATCTCGCTTCTTCCCTCACTACACTGCAGACTCTTGAGAGCATTGTTGGAAAGGGTATTTATTGTTAGATGCATTATTTAGTAATTTCAGATGTGATTTTTTGTTTCTTGATATTAAATAATCCTACGTATTTGGCTCTGCAGACAAGGTCGTGGTATCAACATCCTGCTCACTTCTCGATCTAGTGAATGAGACAGCTGATACAAAGATCAAGTCCTGGCTTGCATTTGCGGCACAGAAAGTAGTCAAAAAATGCATAGGCCAAGGCATTGTCTGGGGACAAGGATGAGGTACTTTCCAGTAAGACTTTTTGGTATGAACTATTTTTCTTTTATAAGTTATCAAAACATAGAGTTTATTATGTTTAGCAAAGAGCAGTTTGCAAGTTTTACTGCTGTATGTTTTTTCCATCAAACTAGTTGAAATAGCTTTTGAGCTAATCATAAACTATTTGAATGGCTTCAAGTCTATGGTTTTGTGTCAATATTGTTCATTCTTTGAGACGGTTATTCTAAAAGCAAATCAATTTTGTTTGTGTCACCTGCAAAACTACCTAATGTTTTCAGAATAATTCTTTTTTCTGTTATCTTGTTTAGTTTATGCATAAGGAATGAGGGCATTGTAATTTTTCTTATTCAATGCATGATGCATTTGTGGTGTTGCATATTTACAAACTTGAGAGATTCAGACTTTTGTCTTTGATTTTGTTGTGTAAAACTGATGTTTCCTACTGTTCTGATTTTTTGGCATATATTTTAGAAAACTGTACGCACACAGCTGTATCCTTTTCCGTTGTTCTGATAAAACCTGATTAGTTACTGGTAGAAGAAATTGTTGGCTATACAAGTAATTTAAATATTGCATTCCACTTGGTTTGAGTCCATGAAATGAAATTTTTTTCTGTTAGATTAACTTCTCTGTATCTTTAATCTTTATATCCATAGAATTAAAGGAAACCTTGCCTACACTGAAGTTCTTTGCCTCCTGAATTCTTTAAAGCACTTTATAAAATCCTTTCTCCATTCTCCAGGAATACTTTTCTGCAAACGCTGTAGCTCAGGCTTCAAGAAAATCCTCCCCTATGGTGACAAATGAGGCTGTTCAAAATGCTGTAAGTGATAAAAAAATATTTCTATCTTTTCAGTTTTCTAAATGTCCTACAGTAACTTACTCATACGTGTTATTACTGTTGTTTCTTGTTTAGGCTGCTGCTTGAAAGGGTTCTGACCACCGTTAGGTCACAAATGTCAGTGCTAGGCTGGATGCTCGACGGAAGAAACTGAACCTGCCAATTCTTCCTACCACCACCATTGGATCTTTCCCACAGCCCATGGATCTGAGAAGAGTGTACTGCGAATACAAGGCCAAGAAGTGAGATTTCGTGCACTTAAACTGTTTTTTGTCTAACTCCTTGATTGTTTTCAAATTGTGTATTGCTTAAATTAATTGTATTTAATTTTCAGAATCCGTTAGGATGATTAAGTCACAGCCATCAAAGAGGAAATCAACAAAGTTGTCAATCTCCAAGAAAAGCTTGACATTGACGTTTTGGTACAAGTAGAACCAGAGGTGAGTTCTCATACAAAACAGAGGAACTTAGCATGTTGTTTATGGCCGGAATTCGTAGTAGAAATTGGATTCAAATTTTCAATTTTATTTTATTTTTACACTCTATTTTGGCATACAGAGGAATGACATGGTTGAGTACTTTGGTGAGCAATTATCTGGTATTGCTTTTACTGTAGACGGTTGGGTTCAGTCGTATGGCTCCTGTTGTGGCAAGCCTCCTATCATCTATGATGATGTGAGCCACCCTAAAGCTATGGTCTCTTCTGGTCTTCAATGGTACAGATTATGACAAAACAACCAATGAAGGGATGCTCCCCGGCCCCGTCACCATTTTGAACTGGTCCTTTGTCAGAAATGACTAACCCAGGCAAGAAATTAACCACACTAATTTTTCTAATGTGCAGTTAATTTGCAGCATTTCTTCACACAGTCTAATTGACTTTGTACATGTATCTGTTTTTAGATTCAAGACCTGCTATCAGATTGCATTGGCAATTAAGGCTGAGGTTGAGGATCTCGAGAAAGCTGGTATTAATTTAATCCAGATTGATGAGGCTGGCTGGGGGTTGCCTCTTAAGGAAGTCTGAGCAGGAATTTTGTCTGAAATGGGCTGTGCACTCCTTCAGGATTACTAGCTGTGGTGTTCAAGACAGTACCCAGGTTTGTCTACTTTCCCAGTCCACCAATTAAATTTTACTTTTCGTGTGTGTTATACCCGAGCGTCTGTCCTTTATTGCTTATGCATGTGGAATATTGTCATGTTGATGATTTGTTCAAAGATAGTATAAGAGCAGAGAGAAAAAAGAAAATCATTTTATTGTCCTATTCTGAATCATTTTTATTGTGAACTTTTGGAAAGATCCACACCCACTTGTGCTATTCAAACTTCAATGATATCATCCACTCAATTATAGACATGGATGCTGATGTAATCACTATCAAGAACTCAAGATCAGATAAAAGGCTTCTCTCTGTCTTCCGCGAGGGAGTGACGTACGATGCTGGCATTGGTCCGGGTGTCTACAACATCCACTCATCAATGATCCCATCCACAGAAGAAATCACTGATCGCATCAACAAAATACTTGCAATTCTTGAGACCAAATTCTTTGGGTCAACCCGACTGTGGTCTCAAGACACGCAAGTACGTCGAAGTCAAGCCTGCTCTTAGAAACATGGGTGCTGCTGCCAAGCTCCTTCTAACTCAGTTGGCAAGTGCAGAGTGAGTTCAGAACTTCGGCGCATAAAATTATCATGCCTGCTTAACGAGGATCATCTGTCAAAGTTCAAATAATATATCGGCTTCTCTCTGTGACGAGTTTCTTCTTGTTTCCTTACTCTTTAGGAGACATCTAGCTCCTCTCCATGGAGCATTGATGGCTCTGCTTTCATTTCTATGGAGCTATTACATTTTCCTTGTTAATATTCTCCCGTCTATGTTTGAAAGAATGTCTGGAAAAGATAGAATGAAAGAATATATTTTTATAAGAGTAGTACTCAATGTACAAAGTCATATTGCGATGCTTGAGTATCAATTAATGTGTTTAATAACGTGATATTTATTGGTAAGTGTTATTTTATTATATGATTATTATTACCATGCTCGGCTCTGATTGTCATAAAAGCCACGGACAGGGGCAGGCCGGTTTGGGAATATCAAAAATCGGATCAGTTTTCAAAATATTGGTATTGAAAGTTTTCTCTTATTTGACTTATATTATTTATTTATTTTATAAAAATAAAACAAATTTATATTATTATTTTATTTTGATATAAAATTATTTCTTAATTTTTATAAAATGTATTTTCAATATTTTATTTCATAAAATTAGATTATACAATAATTCATTCAGAAAAAACTACTATAAACTGTTTTTAGAAATCAACACATAAATAGATTATATGACAATTACTTTAGTAACGATTTAACTAACCATAATTATGACATTTCCTTTTATAATTATATTATTATTTTAGTGGATTGATTAAAAAAAATATTAGTTAAATCATTATCTATACTAATTTGAACAATAATTTATATCACATAAATCATATTCTTTACAACTTAAATTTTTTTTTTTTAAAATTCAATTATAGTTTTTAATTTATATAGTATTTTGAAATGACTGAAGAATATAATACACAATGAAAAGAATTTAAGAAAAAATAAGATATATTTCTAGTTAACTTTTATAATTTTTTATTAAAAAATTTATTGATAAAGTTCTAATGTAATGAAATTATTAACAAACATTAAACATAGACAACAAAAATATTATTTTTTCATAAAAAATTATGTAATAAATAAATATGAAAAAAAATATTATAATAGTTTATGTTGTATAAATAAATTCATAGAATACAGGCTTCGCTGAAGAGAGTTGCAACCTGTAATCTCATCTGAGGGTGGGCTTTCGGGTTTAGCTCGACCGGGGGCAGACATCGTTTGTGAAGGGAGACGTTTTTCAAAAAAAATTAAATAAAATGCTTGCAATTAAATTATTTTATGGCTTGTCACAATTAAATTATTAATTTAAGAGAAAATGAAAAATCATTTTTTATATTTTATAATAATTTCTTTAAAAATTTTAAAATTGTGACAAATATTTTTGTTAAATTAATTTTTTTTTATTTTTTTGGATATAATAACTATTATTCTTTTAACTTTTATAAAAATATAAAAATTAAAAAAATTATACAAAGTTCATAAAATTTAATTAATAATTTTTATATTTTGAATAACAGAAAAATTTTATAAATTATATTTTTAATTTTTATATTTTTATAAAAATTAAGAGTGTAATAATTATTATATTAAAAAAACAAAAAAATTAATTTAACAAAAAAAACTGTTATAATTTTTAAATTTTATAGTATTTTATTATAAAATATAAAATAAAAAATTATTATTTAATCACATTATAGGAATATTTGCGGTTCTCGACTCATTTGATATCAATTATATAATGGTTTTCATTAGTGAACATAAATAATTTCAATGAGCACCCTATATTTTGAATGATTTCTCTTTACTGATGATTGTAAACTTAATAATTATATGATAGACTTTTTAGGATTTTTTCTCCCCTACCTAACCACTAGCCATTTTATTATAACCGACCTAATTTATTGTTGGATATTTTTCAAAATGTAAAAACATCTGAACTCAAACTGTATTTCCATGGGAAATGAGTACAAAACGCGGGAAGCATGAATCCAATTCCTCATGAAATTCATTCTCTCAAAGCAAATTTCTTCAACAACTGAAATTCAAAATTGCAATCGAATCCATCTCTCTCTTTTTTTTTCTGAAATTCAGAATTTTTGAGATTGAAAAATGTACAAGACGAAGTTGCAGGAGCTCTGTCACCGGAAGCGATGGAGTTTGCCAATCTATTCTACCATGAAAGACGGACCTGATCATAATCCTCGGTTCAAATCCTCTGTTTCCGTCGATGGACTCTGTTTTAACTCCTCGGTTTCGTGTAAATCTTTGAAACAATCACAAAACGACGCCGCGGAGCTAGCTTATTTTCACTTCACTTCACCGACAGCTCCGGCTCCTACAAGTATGTATGAACGACGCACCGTTTAATTAATTACAGCTTTAAATTTATGATAGGATTGAAGATAAGATATGTTTAGAAGTGCTTTTCAAAGAGTGCTTTTGGTGCTGTTTTGTACTGTTTGATTCAATAAGATTCAACAGCTGAGCTACTTGCTGACGAATGATCAGAAATTGAAAATTTTCCTCAAAGACTTGATATGGATGGTAATTAAGCTACTTCGACAAGTTAATTAGATGCTCTGATTTCACACATACATTTTAATCAATTAAAATATAAATAATAATTAAATTGTTAATAATTTAAATCAGTGTGATTTGGAGCATAACTAAATATAAATAATTAATTTTGTTTTTATTGCTTTTGATTACTTATAAAGTATATTTATTATATATTTAGTGTTCTTTATTATTTATAAAAGTATATATTTTAGTATTTATTGAGAATTTTATATATATAAAATATATTTTTATTGTTCATTGAGTTTTCTTATTCATTAAAAATACATTCGAGTATTTATATTGGAATTATTATTTAATAAGTGTTTTTTATTATTTAATTATAATATTTAATTTTTTATCAATTATTATAACAATTACATAATTTAACTCATAATTAAAAATCTTAGCTTTCTTTCTTGGGACAATTATCTCCCCCAATTACCTTTCTAGTGACTTTGTTGTAGTTTGGTCTCCCTGTGCTATATCTGTCTTTAAGTCAGAATCTCTAATTAACGTGGATAGGAAATTAATAGAAAGTAGAAGGAACACTTAAATAATTCACTACAGTATGTATGCATCAAATTAGATTACCGTTTTCCTGACCTTATTTTACTAGTCCATCATTACATTTGAGGTCTTTGTTTTCAGGCAATTCCTTGACATCAAACACTGAAGGTGGTGCTGGAGAATCTCCAGATATTGAGTCACGAGATTCAGGAAACAAATATGGTAATGAACTTCATGCTCATTGATTTTCTTCTTTCTTGTAATTGAACCTATATCTTATCTCCAGAAGATTTACAGTTAGTTATCTTGTGCCTGTAGATTTGCTATGCCGATACAAAACTCTGCTGCAGAATTATGCTCAACACAAAAATATCAACTCACCTAAGTATTCCAGTATAAAAGCAGGTCCAGTTAATGCTCCTTGCTTTAAGGCTACAGTCACAGTTGACAGTCATACTTTCAACAGCCTAGAATTCTTCAAAACCTTAGAGCAAGCAGAGCAGGCTGCTGCTAAAGTCGCCTTAATGTCATTATCATCCGATGGCTTTCAAGAGGCAAGTTCTGAAACTTAATCATGACAATATAGGAAACCTATCTGTTGCCAGTTATTTATATTATTGGTAGTTTCATATTCTCTTATTTTTCCAGGATGATTGTGTGTCTTACAAGACTCTCCTGCATCAGTTGTCCCAGAAAGAAGATCTTCCTGTGCCATTGTATCAGACAGTTAAATGTGGTGAACCCCATATGCCAACATTTTTTTCCATGTTGGAAGTAGAGGGAGAAGTGTTTTATGGGATGGTAGGAAGATCGAAGAAAGATGCGGAAACAAAAGCTGCCAAAGTTGCTTATACTGCTTTAATGGAACGTAAGTTAGTTCCTTTTCTATTAATAGATTTTTCATTGAAATCTCTGTTTTTCTGCTCTAAAGACAGCATTGGATGTAAAAATTTCTTGACATTAGTATTCCATTTAGATATGTAAAAGCCTTAGAAAATTGGAAACCATCATCATTTAATTCTGTGATCTCCATTATAGAATTGCTGCTACATGAGAAATTGGTGGGAGCTATTAAGTTCAATTTCTTATTCAGGTCGACAAAAGCACAGTAACAGATCCCTTTCCCCTACCGTCGACACAGACGAAATAGCCAAATCTACTCTAAGCTCAGACACTGTTGATTCACAAAACCTTGGTCAGAAATTTGTAGCTGTTTCATCTCCAGTCACTGACAATAAAAAAGATAGTAATGGTTACATTTCCCTTTCTCCATTTTCATTCTAGATCTTGCGTACAGAGAATTTTCAAGTAACACAGACCCAAAATCATACTGATCTTTCACATCATTTTCAACATCCATCATGTCTATTTCAGCTGAAGCAGCACCAGATAATGCAAAAATGATCAGCTCAGGAGATTCTGTTCTGTGTCCGACAATAGCAAGCATGTATAACACAATTGGAAACAAAAATACACTGCCTGCTTCACCCGAACAAGACTCATCCTCTTCTCCTCCAACGACAGAACCTGATTTTTCTGCTCTCTCACTCATGGACTCCGACACAGGAAGGGCTACAGCTACAGGAACAAGCGAAAGTTACTTGCTCTGCAACAGGGTAAGGGTTTATCCATGCATCCCAGACATTGAATTCCCCAAAGGTATTACCGTGATGCCAATTAGCGAAAACCAGTGGGTTGCTGTGAGCTTGGAGTTCCCAAAGGAAGAAGCTAACTGACTTACTGAAGGTTTTTATATCATCCACTTGTTGCTCTAACTAGAAGTGATTAATTAATTCTGGTGACTATACAGCATGTTTTCTCCCTGTTAAATTATTATCTATGAGGCTACTTTTGTTCATTTCTGTGACATATTGTTTGATGACTTTATCTTATATTGAGAAAGCGAGTGTGTTATGAATAATGAATGACTTCGGGTTTAATGTAGAACCGATCAAATATGTTATAAAAGACTTATTATTGAAAAGAAAGTCTTAGACGAGACAGTTGTAATCAGCATCTATATTTCGTCAAATGAAACTTTACAATATTATTGGGAGAAGTATAAGTACTATTGGATTTGTTAATTATTGGATTTGCTAATAGACCCGATTGCATTTCTGGCATAAATCCAAGCTACCAGAACCATTAAAAACGCCACAATCATATTCATAATTTTGTGGTGTTGTTTCATCTCCATCACCAATCCACCGAGAGCTTGCTTAATTTCTTCGACTCTGTATCTTTCACCAATTCCATTTGAACTTCCAACTGCTTCTTTCTCAGCCTTTTCAGCATCAGCAGCATTGTCAAGATTTTTATCTTTTTCCACAGTAGCAGCACCAGAAGTGCTTTTTCCTTGAGCAAAATGATCATCAGTACTCTTCTTATCTGAACATTTCCTGGAAGCAGTTTTAGCAGCATCAGCAGAAGCACTTCCCACCTTACTAACCTTTCTGCATGTTTGTTTTATTTCCGTGCTAGTAATCTTGGAAGCATCGGCATCTTGACTTGTCTGTTCTGAACTTTTCCTGGAAGCAGTTTTGGCCACATCATTAGAAGCTCTTTCCACCCGACTAGGTTGGCTTGGTTGTTTTTCCATGCTAGTAGTCTTGGAAGGATCAACATCTTGACTTGCCTGCTCCTGTCCATTCTTTGACTGATCATATCGAGCACTTGGGGTTTTAACTTCTTGGGCAGCAGCTTTTTCTTCTCCTTTCTTCTGAGTTTGTGAAGATTCGCTTTCTGACTTCTGAGACTTTAGAGCTTCTTTTGGAGCTTCTGCTTCTGCTTTTGGCTCTGCAGGTTGATGATCGGCCGGCGTGATAATTTTTGGATGTTTGATATGAAGAGCACTATCTTCAAATTTTGCACTAATTTCATTGGTATCATAATTGGATGCAATCGGCAATTCCTTGAGGAAACGGCTCCATTTGTCGTTGTCAAGCGGACGTTCTCCTTGGATTCTCAGTTTATTTGTAGAGGTAATTTGAACCTTCAATTGTCCCTTTTTAAAATCTGCAAAAATATAATAAATAAATAAATAATTGTGAACCCACCACCACATCCCTTTTTTTTAATTGTTTCTTCTTCAGTTTTATTTGATTCCTTTCTTTTTGACTCAATAAGCTTAAAGAGAAAAGAAAGGAAAGGACAAGGCATCGCTTCCTTAGCCTATGCTTCTTAAGTATTCTTCCCCCTTTTTTGTTACTCTTCAAAATCAACGAGGAAAGGAATATTAGTGCACGCGGTGGGGAAATATTTTTGGTGCCACTTTTTATTATATCCTAAATTAGAAATACAAACGCTTTATCAAAAATCTTCATTTGAGCCAACGTGATATTGTTGTATTTCATACGTTCTCTCTCGTGTGAAAATATAAAATATTTAATCTTGAGTAAATTATCATTTTACCCTTGATTTTTAACCTAATGTCTCAATATCTCTATTTTTTTTTTTAGAAAAGTATCCAGAATCTCCGAATGTCACAAACAGCTTGATTGTGGGATACATTGAGCAAAATCCTAATTGAATAAAATTCAAGGTGTTGGGTATATTAAACAAAATTTCGGATGTTGGTTACTTTTAGAAAACGTCAAAGGATATCGGAAATAAAAAAAAATAATGAAAATTAATCCTATGCGCCGCTAAAATATCTATGCCTATATTGTCGAGTTTATGTACCTGACACTGCCAATCGACTAATTAGAAACTAAGAAAATTAAAAGAAATGAGAAGAAAAGAACCTGGTAGATGTACAATAAGAGTGTCGAATTTAGGGTTTCGTTCCAATGTTGTAGATGGCTCAAATTCCTCGTAGACTCGAACCGGAATTATTGACTTACTCTCCATCTTCTTAGCTTTGGATTATTGTTTGTTTGCTTTTCTTCTGTTTGTTGATATTTCCCTATGATCTGAGTATCGTTCTTATATATAAGTTGATAAACATAGAAGAATGGAAGCTAAGCTGCATGCATCAGCAGCAACAACTTCCTTGTGTTATAGGGTTTCTTTAATTTGAATCCTGGGTTATTCTTTATCCTTATTCATTCCTTTTTTTTCAAATTATGTTTCCGGGTTTTGTGTTGCACGTCTTTCGGCTAACTGTATATCATCAACAATACCATGAAGGATAGATGCTTATTGTTCGGGTAGAGTTGGAAAACTTGGCTTCGACAAGGGGGAAAACCAAAGATTCCCAATTCTATTCGCATATATAAATATTTTGCTCGGATCCTTTGCTTTTTTGTGTTTTGAATTAAATAACCAAGCAATTATGCCCTTATGTTTGTATATTAATTAAAACCTTAACTAGAACTTATGAGACTCTAAACAAAGAGGATAATATGCATGATTCTTTCTTTTAGCTAGGGTGATCAATTTCATTTGCATACATATGGAGATGGAGTTTGAAGAAGTGTCATTGAAATCCCCACTTTATTTAGAAGAACAATGTTGAGAGGAGCGCTAGAGATACAATTTTTTTTATACAAATAGATATAACAATATCATACAATTGGCATATATTATATATTTTTATAAGAATAAATGAAAATTTATAGGAGTAAAAATAAAATGAATTGAATGAAAATGATAATCATACAATAAATAATATCACATTAATTTATACAAATATTTTATATAAAAATTTATATTAATTAATATTAATTAAATTTTAATGGTAAAGACTCTTAAATATTCTATAAAAGAAAAATGATGTACAAATAGATAAAAATTTACTTTCAAATTGTGTTAAATGTGAATAATACAATATTTATTTCTCGTATTATATTCATCTACTTACGGTATTAATATATTACACAATGGTGAGTGCTAGTAGGTTAATTTAGAATTTATTTTTAAAATAATACAAGATACTTAAAGCTTAAATCTTACCTACACTGATTAGAGAGAGATTAAATTTATTTTCTACCTTTAATATGTATTCCTAGATTTTGCGTTAACATAATTAGGCTTTATTTGGTAGTGAAATATTATGATTTTGAAATTATAATTATTGTAAGATGAAAATTTAGATGTCAAAAAAGTTAAACTCCAAAAAAAATCTCATAGAAAATTACACATTGCAAAATATATTTTAATTTATTTTTAAAATACAATAAAACATCTTAATTCGAAACAAATCCTTAGCTCAATACAGTTAAGCAAAAACGAGCTGATAGTTCTTAGCAATACTTAACTTGTGCTATAATATATATATATATAATCCTTTTGGACTAACAATAACATGGATATATAAAATAATATTTCTTAGAAATTTATATTCAAACATTATAAGTTAAAAATAAATATATTATTAAAAATCATTTAAATTTATAAATTTAAATTTCAAATAAATTTCACATAAAAAAGAAGTAAACACTATCTCTGTCTCTTTTTTATTTTTCACTTAATAATATTTAGATATTTATAATTAAAAATTAAAAGTCCAAACATTTTAACCTTTGCTTGAATGATATCATTAATTTCTCTTATTACAATTTTCCCTGTTTAATTAATATGTTAACGAAGTTTAGTGACTTAATATTTCCTTTGGGTGACTTGCCAGCCCTAATTCGAATGTAAGTGTGAAAACTCGAACTTTAAAAGAAAAATTAATATCATTACATTTATATATAACATATAAAATCTAATTATCACTTTTTGTACTTGTTATTGATGCCAAAATTTCTTGAAAATTATGTTTGATTTAAGGAATCAAGGAGAGAACTAGAATTTTATTAGAATATGACTCTATTTTTAATCAAGATTTGTATTCGAATTTCAAGAAGATTTTTATTTTATTTCTTATAATTAATAATTTTTTATTTTAATAGAATTTCTATTTAGGAAATAAATTTTTATTAAAATAAGTATTTTAATAATGATTTATGTTTGATTCGTTTATGGAATGATAGGAATGAAACAAATTATTTTTGGGACGTTGAACACAAAAAGATGAAAGACAAGGGACTGGAATTTATTGTTAAGAAGGGATCTTGCTCAGTGAGCTGCAGATTCAGCTGGCAAACTCAGGGGACAACGCCAGAACTCGGCAATAAAGATTTCGAAACTATCTGTCGTGTTAACAAACCATGCGAGTCATAGTTGTTTAGCTCTGAGTTTGCGTGATTGGTCAGCAAAAAGAATTAAATCTATCTCCATTAGTCGCCATCTCCTAGTAGTCGCCATCTTCATCCACTACCCTTTAGATAACTCATTTCCTATTTAAAAAAATAATTGCTTGCTTATTCTCTATATTTCATTTGTTGACCTTTCACATCGAGATGATCATGGAAAACCCCGTCGATTCCCTTTCAAATTGGAAAAGGAGAAAATGAAATTGTATTCCATTACGTGGGAGGATACAAATCGAAATAATTTAAAGTGGATCCCTTATCTCTTGTACGTTCCTTAACATGGTTTCCAGGTAGAACCCCATTCACCCAAGTTGTTGCAAGGGACCCGAGGAACCAATGACCTCTCCTCACTCACTCAGCTGTCATAGTTGCATCGAGTTATGTCTGCAATAAGGCTATCGTCGTCTTCTGCCTATCTATCACCGACGAGAGGGTATAATTCTGTGACTCTAAAAGATAGATCTCTTTGCTACTCACACTCATATCGGCTCGACTCCTCAACTGGGTCTCCAGGTCTCTGATACAAAAATGACATCCTCATAGCATCCACTAGATTGCCATGATAGAGGATGTGTTTACTGCCAGCGAGTTTATTATTTTTGCAGATATGGCATAGTTTTGTAAGGTGTATGGTAGAATTTATGTTGAGAAAACTTCCAAGGAGCCAAACATTGGAGTAGGGGTGACCGATAGGTGCCAAAAATGAATCTTCAAATTTGATTCTATGTAGTACGTACTCTGCAAGAGATAGAGTATGGTAGTTCTCTGTAATAAGGATTATGAAGTCGAAAAAAGAGATTTTAACGAATCCCAAAATTATAGATAGAGTATTTATCATAAGCTCTATATAAATATCAATAAATAAAATTTTAAGATTTCTTTTTAACACTTGTTGATCATCCCTACTTTCATGTTTAACTTAGTCATCCATATAAATTTCACCGCACACCTTATAAAAATGTCTAACTATGCATTTTATGCAAAAATAACATGAATCTGCTAGCAATTAACACATCTTTTTACTGTTACAATTTAACAGTATGCACAAGGATGCATCTTCATCTATTTTATATAAAATCACTGTCTTTCAAGAAGAAAAAAGACAAACCACTAGCAACGTTATTAGTATCTTTATTTATTGACTTGGAACTATTTGCCCAATCGACTATATTTTTGGGGATTAATTTATGTTTCAACGTTTTGCATTGTCTAGATTAAATCAATATATTCTTGACTTGTATTTGTTACAAGTCAAAATTTATCTTCTTATCAAATTTTTTGACATCAGATTTTATTGGGTTTAAAATCATATCTGCTAACATATTTGCTTGTGTTAGACTTTTGCTCTAATATCCCTTATTAAAATTTTAATATCAACTACAGAAATTCCACAAATTCTAATGTTTAAGTTCTTATGAAATAGACTTTTTATATTCAACCTTCAAAGATATGCTTGTAACGTATGTGACATCTTTGATTATTGATTATTATATATAGTTCTTTAATTTTAGATTATTTTTCATATTTACAAAACTTTTATTAAAATTACTAATTTAAGGGTTAGTAATTTATTATTATTTGCCTCAATTTTGTCACCCAAATCGACTTTGTTACCAAAATATAATTTTTTCCAAGTCAATATTATTGTTATTTATCATGTTCTTCAGCATACTAAAAAAAAAAAATTGAATGTTTGAAAAAATATTTTGTACCTACAACTAACTAATTATAGTGTTTCAAAAAAATAAACAACAACTAATTATAGGAATTTAATTGATTCTTTTGTACGTAAAATTAAAGGCATAATGATTAAAGCAAGTCTCTGAAGAAATAATTTAAAATGTTTGATTACTTTGGTATCAACTTTTTTTAATAAGGATGAGAAATTAAAAAATGGATACAAAATATATATATTAAAATTCGTATTGATATTCATATTCGCCAAAAATACGGCGGACCTACCAAGAGCTAAGCCGTGCTGCTAAAAAAAATTATGCATAATAATAAGTATATCCTTCAAAGAAAAAAAAGGCCATAAACACCGCCAAACAGAGCCTCTCTCAGTTGCTCGGTGACAATGGAGCTAAGTAGAAACGTCCAGGAAGGAGAGATTAATCAAAATGAAAGAAAAAAACGGCGTTAAGCAAAGATGTCAGCCATTTATGAAGAGAGATTTTAAAAACTTATGGTTTGCATGAGCATACTTAAGAATGTGCAGATTTTGAAAATCTGCATTAGAATAGATAAAAGAAAATTAATTAAATATGAAAAATTTTAACTTTTTATAGCTCAATTATTAGATTCCATAAATTTAATATTTAAAAATTTATATTAATATTAGATAAAAAATTTAAATTGTATATATATATATATATATATATTGCGAGTTAAAATTTATAAAATTTAATAGATATTAATTTAGCTTGGCCTTATATAAAATTTTGGGTCTATCCCTTGAATATCCATATCCCTATAAATATGTTTGAGGATATCTATGTTTATTTTTGACAAAGTTAAAATTTTTTATTTAATTTTTATATACTTTAATTATTTATTCTAATATTATATTGCTAATATTCAGTAAAAAAATTAAAAATTGAATTCCAATTGGGATTAGGATTATATTTTCTTTTTTAAATTTATTAACTAAAACCGCATCATTTTAAAAATAAATAAAACAAATATTCATATAATTCTTTTAAATATTAGCAAATATTTGTATGCAATCGATTTTAAGAAAAAATAGTATAAAATGGTACCCATAATGTGGGGTGAGAGTTGGGGTATACATAAAATAAAGTGAGTAAATTTAGGTTTCACAATATTTTTATATTTTATTTAATATTTATTCATAATTTTAAACTATATCATAAACTTGTTTACACTTTTTTCCTTTTAATTTCAAAAAATAATAATATTTTACTCTTAAATTATGATTTATTTAATTTAATTTAATTAAATAAAAATAACAATTGAACCAATTATTTCTTTGCCAATTTTCAATTAAAAGTATCATCAATAAAATGTTTGTTTTATTTTTAAACTACTTGAAAACAAAATAAATGTTTTATTTTATTAATTCTGATGTTTATTGTAATTATAGTGAGATTGCTTTGCTTTATTTCTCAAACACAAGCCAAAATATGAAAGAAAACAAGAAAATATCACATATCTTCTCTCTAGTCTGTTAACACTGTTATGCTCTTTAACAGAATTTAACAAAAAGACTCTTATAACCTTAATAACAGTAACAAATGACAAAAAATCACAGTTCATTAAAAATTTGGTCTAAAATTCTTAAAAAATTAGTTTTTTATAATTACATCTTAAACAATTCCCTTTTTGCTAAAATATAAATTGAGGAGACGGTTTTTTATTATTATCTACATGAATAAATAAAATTATCACTATTTATCAATTTAATAAATAATAATTTATAATTATATAAAAATAAATTATAAAAAATAACTCGTAAAAATTCATTAAAAAATAAATTAACTCATAACAAATTTATTTTATTTATTGAACTTTTGTAAATTCCAAATAAAATAAAAATGTAAAGAGCAACTATTGAAAATTCACAGCAAATTAACTCGTAAAAAATCCACTTTGTTACCCCCTTCATTAGGTTTCATTAAAAGAGTGGAGATTAGAAAATGAATCTTTACTTACCGAAAACGAAAGTACTAAAATACCCTTGATCTGTTAAAGGGGGCAAACACTGTCAACTAAGTAGAGGATGTATGTGATAATTCCCTTCCATTAAACCATTTTCGAAGCAATCCGCACTCTGATCACGGGTCCGTACAGCCTCCGTACCAGAAGACGGCGTCGTATCAGGTACTGGAAAACTCAGTGACCCTTTTCGTCAAATTTGAGTCGTTTCGTAATATCATTACAAATATGATTTTGGCGGTTCATCAATTCGACGTAACATTAGGGTGAAAAATTCAGTGTGTTTTAGGGAAAAAGTTTTTGGAAATGGCGGTTGATACAAAATTCGTATCGTCATTGTTGGAGAAAGTGAAAGTTGAAGATCTATGGCTTCCTCCCCGAACTTGGGAATCCATTCCTTCTGAAAGCGGGCCGCTTTCTTCCTCATCCTCCTTTCGGGACCATAATGTCAATTGTGATACTTCATCACTCTCTGTAAGTAGTAATTTACCAGAATTGTGATTTTTACAATGTTTTTTATTGTAAATGCGCTTGAAAGAATTATGATTTTACTTAAAGAAATAGAGAGTTAATTTACTGCTGTTTTGTTCTCCTGTTGCATGTTTTTTCTTAATTAGAGCTATAAATTTGGACTTAAGATCCAGGAGGCGAGTAGTAGTTTACCTGAATTGTGAATTTCTCTGTTTCTGATTTAAATGCACTTGAAAGGACTATGATTTTAGTTAAAGAATGTAAAGAGTTTGTAAATTACTGTTGTTTTGTGCTCCGGCTGCGTGTTTTTTCTTAATCAGTTGTAATGAACTTATGATCCAGGAGGCAAGTAGAAATTTACCCAAATTCGGAATTTTGCTGTGTTTCTGATTGTAAATGCGCTTGAAAGTATAATGATTTTGGTAAAGAATGTAAAGAGTTTATAAATTTGCTGTTGTTTTGTGCTCCAGTTGCATGTTTACTCTTAATTGGAATTGTAAATTTGGAACTTATGCTTCAGGAGGCGAGTTTGGTGAGGTTGGCACTGAATGCTCTGCAAGGTGTACGATCGTCTGTTATTAGTATTGAAAAGGTTGCTGCTGCATTTTGTGCAGAACCAGCAGATAGGACCTTCTATGGAATTCCGAGTTTATGGAATCGGTCTTCAAGCACTCATGCATTGGGAAAAATTCTCAAATCCATCGGTCATTCGGGTTTCTTGGTTTTTCTCCTCAGTAAATTTGTAGATCATTTCAGAAATTTTGATCCATATTCAATAAGAAAGAGACAGGAAAGTTCTGAATTATCAGAAAGGAAAAATGATTGTCACAGTGAAATGCAAGAGAAAGAGCACCCTCCATATAGTCTTGTCAATCAAGCATTTGCTGTTGCAGTGGAAAAGGTTTTAGAAGGGTACATATGTGCACTGGATACATTAAATGCATCAGTAAGTTTTAGGCGCTCATTAAATAGTCTCGATGCACCCTTGCATGTGTCTGACGAAGATGGATGTCTTAGAAGTGTTGTGCAATCAAAAGTTACACTCTTGGAGGTGTACTTGCATACAAGAGAATTGAGGACTCAAATTGAAGCTCTTGGAAATATATGCAACTTACATAATATAGCCCTTATCTTCACTGAAGCTTTTTCGGAAGATCTAACTGCTAAAGCAGCCTTGGAATTTCACAATTTTTGGAGAGGTGGGGATCTGCTAACTTATTTGTATATGCAATTACAGGTCAGTTTAATTTAAATTTGTTCCCTGCATTCCTTTCCTTCTTCATTTGCTGCTTCGTCGAAGTCTATTTTCTTGCTAAAAAGTTCCTTTTGCATGATAACACAATGCCTTGTGCTTTTTACACTTATTTGAAATTTTCTATTATTCCAGTGAAGGATACATGTTATGAGAATGGTGATAGTTATTGCTTTTGTACCTTATATGATCAGAGCGATTAGATAACATGCTTTCTTGATTAAATAATTCCAAGTTGCATGGACAAACGTCTTAATTACTTGCAAAATTTGGACGTCCTATTAATAAATTTTCTTACAATTCATTTTAAGAGATTTCTTGTGGTCCCCTGATGAAAATGTTTAGCAATCATCCCCTTGTAGGTTGCTGATCCTGCTTATCGTTCTTTACTCAAGTTCCTTTTTCTCCGGTCTTGTGAACCATATTGTTGGTTTATAAGATCGTGGATATTCAAAGCCGAGATCAATGATCCTTATAAGGAGTTTTTAGTAGAATATGCCAACAATTTACCTGATGATCGACACCACAAAGCTGGCAACTCTGTTGATTTTCCACTGGCAAATGTTGGGGTAATACATTTTGCTGTAAATTTAAAAATGTGGTTCAGATATTGACATAATATATTTATACTACTAGTGTTCTCTTTAATGTTGTTCCTTAAAGTTTGGGACTATTCAATCCAGGAGCGAGATGGACTTGCTATCCCTTGTTTCTTGAAGAACTTTGTTATTCCTCTTGTCAGAGCTGGTCAGCAGCTTCAAGTACTAATGAAATTGCTTGAATTGTGTGATTTTGTTATTCCTGGGGATCACTCTTATATGGATTTTCTTCCATGTTGGAGTGGTTTTTCCAGCAATCATCCACTTTATGCGTCTCCGATGACTTTTGGCAAAGGAAATATAGAAACCATGGTTATTACAAGAAGAAGTTACTATGAAAAGATGCATGGAAAGCTTGAACATCTTTTGTCAAAATTAGAAATCACTTATCAACAGGTACCGGCTTGTTGCGTAGTTCCATTTCTTCATTACTTTTTTATTTTCTTAGTTTCTTGCATTTAGTTGATTGTAGTAAAAATGTGACAGCTTTGACTTGTTCATATCTTGTCTCTTGCCTTACAATAATTGCAACATGCTGGGATTAGTTGGCTTCTATCTAGTTCTCCTTGCTTCTTAGCTCATCTTCAACCCTTGCATGTCTGGCCAACTTTGCGCTTAGCTGGATCCAAATTCAATGGTCTGGTCCAGTTTGAATTGTTGTTCTTGTCTAGTTGATATGACTATTCATCACTAGTGTTATTCTGCTGCTGTATCCATGTTTGAGGATTC
>JAWDEX010159406.1:271-19056 GCA_035221805.1 Trichilia hirta | reverse complement strand
TCCCACCATTATTTGGATAGATGGCGACTCCATTTTTAAATTTTTCTTTACGTCAAATTTTGGACGACGTCAACAATGAGTACATAAAAGTAAATGAGTATTAAGGTTTAAATTTATTATTTTACACTTTAAAGTATGATTAATTCTCTTAAATTATGAATATTTCTAGTCTTTGTAACAAATTTTATTTTATTGGTAATTGCTGTTTATTTTTGTCTTTGATATAGTAAAAGTAAAAAGACTGTAACTTTTTAACCAAAAGAGCTTTTAAGGTAATTTTTATTTCTGTAGAAAGAAGACTTAATGGGTTAAACTTTTATATTTGGACCAATCACCAGTTTGGACTCTAAGTTATAATTTTGAATCTATTAAATAAGCCTATTCACTATTTAAATTAAGCCCAATCTTATTTCAATATTTTTACCATAACTTTCGATAAAAATTTTAAATTGACCTGAGGCAAGTGAAAAATTAAAGATAAGATAATTATCTAAAACTTTCATGTTTATCATCAAGCCTAATAATTCATCTTTAATGTCATTTATGACTTTTTTGGGACAACTAAAATTATTGACTGCATTTTTCAAAGATTCCATCCAAATTTGTCAATAATTACAATTATCATCTTTGACATTTTGGCTCTCATTTTGCCTATAAATAGAGGTTTTTTTATACTCTATAAGAATATAATTTTTGCACTTGTAAAATACTCTTATTTATAAAATTACTCTTTTTTCTTTCATATAATGTCTTTCTAAGTTTTTAACTAAGGTTAAGAAGTTAATACTAAAGAGGTATAGTATATTTTCTAGATCTTATCTTTAATTATAATATTTAAATTCTTTTTATTAATTGCATATTTATGTTTTAAAAATTATTTTTAAACATTTAAACTCTTAGATTCTTTATAGACATTTGGTACATTGAATGCTTGAAAATTAATTCTTTGATTTATTGTCGACATTTGGCATAAAGGATGCTTTAAATTTTAACATGTTTAAACATTTTTTTTAAATAATTTTATCAATTAATTCAAAGGCATGTTTTTAATCAAATATTATTTTTTTATAGAAAATACATATTGTATGCATAAAATGATTTTATCTTCCGATTGAGAAAAGTCTTTAGTTTATCTCAATTGAGTTATAAAATGGGATTTAGTTTACTAATCATCATCCTAAAATATTAATTTCTAAAGCCTTGGTATTTTAATTTGTATTTAATTTTCACTTGGTAATTATTCTTTTAAAATTGTCTTATCATATATTTTATCTTTGCTATTGAGCCTTTACTTTGGACCTTTACTATTGAACCTTACCTTGGATATAAATCAATTGGACTCTTAGAAAAACACTTCCTGTGGATACGACACTTAAACTCACTGAACTATATTATAACAAGACTACCTATACTTAGGTATAACAATTAATACGTAACTCAAATGTTATAAAATATTGTTGACTATTTTAAAAAGTCGTAAGAAATGGCTTACAAATATTTCTATATATAAGTTCTAATATGTCTAAAGTCCTATTGGCACTAAATTTTCTAATATTAGTTTATAGTCCCTTTATACAATTAATATAAATGTCAAAATCTAAAAAATTAAAAGGACTAAGGATTCTATCAGACAGAAATTCCTCAATTTTTCTTTTAGAGATGTGACATAATCTCTTGTGTCATAATGATAAAGAATTTTTGTATATTAATTTATATTTGACACATGATGTATTAACATATAAGGATTCATTAAAAGAAGTAATAGTATTAAGTAAATATAGATTATCATAATTAAATAAAAAATCACTAATTTTAAATTTTAAAATAGATCAACTTTATTATTTTTAAATAAACAATAATATCCTCATTTGTCTAAAATTAAAATAAAAATCCAATTCTATTTAAATGATGGTATAACAAATGTCTAATTCAAAGTTAAATTAAAATCAGTTCTTAATAATAATCTAAATATTTTTATTATTTTAACTTTTACTTATTTGTCATTGCCTATATAAATGTATTTTTTGTCATTATTAGGTTTTTGACAACTCAGGCAGCCCTGTATAAGTACACTGATGTGAGATATTACTTTAAAACCTATCCACCACGTGTGTCTAGGTGCTAAAACTAAATTAACTTTAGAATAAACTAAATTAAGAAGCTTAACTTTTTTTGCACACTATACATAGTGGTTAGTGTAATGCTTCTTCACATATCTAGTAGCCTTACAAAAGAAATTATCATCCTTATTTTCACCTTTCTGTTGCTTATTTTGTGGTGCCGTATCCATAAATGCTTTATTCATCTTTCTTTTCTTATTCTTGTCCTTAAAACTAGTGGTTAAGTAAGCACTTTTTGTTCTCTCTTATTTCAATCTTTCCTTTTCTTAGATACAATATGAGATAAGTTCATTAAGAAACTATTATTTTTTTTAACAATTATAACTCACTCTAAATTGATTGAACTATATAAAAAAGATATTATAACTAAATGTACTAATAAGACTTCAAATAATTCTAACTTGAGTGCTTTTACTTTAAAGCAAGATGAAATATTTTTATAATAGATTCCCTAAAATTTTCTTTGCCTTTATTCTTCATAGAGATAAGAATTTTTAAAAGTGTACTAGTTTTAGCCTTTTCATTCTTGACAAATATTTTCTCAAGATCCTAAAAGAAACTCTTAACTGTATCAATATTTTTGGACATAATACCCTGAAAAGCTTATAGAATAATACGCTTCATGATTATTAGGCTTATGTGGTTTGATTGTTTTCACTTTTTCATCTCACTCTTATCATCAAAAGTATTCTTATCAATAAAAGTGGTGGGCTGATCGACCCTTTAAGCTAAATTTAGGTTTATGAGTCCAAAAATAATTAACACGTTCTTTTGTTATGCCTTGAAGTTAGTGCCATTAAACATGAGGATAGAATTGATGTTGGCAAAAATGTTTGAAGTAAAATTTAAAACTAAAATTAGAAAGAATGAAACAAGTAAAATAATTTAACTTACATAAACACCTTATTATACAAATAGTAATAATTTCAAATTACGGTAGGGCCTATCACAAGATATCAAGTACAACATTAATATTTTAGTCTTTTGATAGAAATATTAACTTATAAGTAATATCTTAGTATAGTAATCAAACACTAACAATAAAGCACGTTAAAAAATAAATCTTTCATTGGACTAATTTATTGTTTATAAATAATTGAATAATCGTTACATATTTATCATTACAAGTGTAAATATAATTCGGCTAAATAATGACTTTCTTTTAGGCTGACCAACACTTGCATGAATTACACATACACAAATTTTTTTTTAATATTCTAATTAAAATTAATTTCTACAAAAAAGGTTACTTTGATAACATTTTTACTTAAATTAATTCACTTTCAAATATTATATCTCATAAAAGTTTATTATACTAATATTTGAAATCAAAATATAATGACATAATATATTTTTTTAATTATTCTTTATGATTTTCTTACCATCAAGTATTTTTCAATATTATAAGTCGATATTAAATTCCACATGCCTTAATATAATCAACGATAAATTTATTGATTTATCATAATTTACGATACATAATAAATTTGAAAGGAGTATCACGAGTACTGAATGACATTCATCCTATCTAATCTCTATAAACACTTATCTATTTAGATGTCAGGTTCACCTTATATATATGTGTAAGTGTAGATAGATTAATTAAACTAAATTTTAGTGTAGTATCAAAAAAAATTCAAACTTTATTTTTAATTAAATTATAAAAATTATAATTTTAATTCTAAAATTATAAATAAAACTTTAATTTTGACCTTAATATCAATTACAAAATTAGTCTGAAATCTCAATACTTATATTTGACCATAATTTTTTAAAATTTAACAAAAAAATATAATTTTCAAAAGCTTTAAGGCTAAATTATAATTTTTAAACTTTATTTTGAATTAAATTATAAAATCATTGCAAAATTTGTTCAAAATTACATAAAATTTATTGTCTAATAAATTTACAAAGGAATTTAAATTTTAGGGTCAAACTGTAAGAAAATTTAAATATTGAACTTAAATGATATTTTTTATATATAAAGATTTGATTGAAACTTAAATGATATTGTATATAAATCAATTGGAGAGTGATTAAAATTTTTTAATTAGAAACTTAAATAAAATTTGTCAATTGGAGGCTTAAATGAAATTTGTTTTCACCTCAATTTCAATTTCAATTTCGTTGTTACCACTTTTTCTTTTTTCAATTCAATGATTTAAAAAATTGGGTTTTGCATACATACATTCAATATATTGTACGCTAAAATTTAATTTATACAATAAATACATTCATAATCAATCATACATAATTTTTTGTTCTATCAAAATAACCCAAAAAAAAAATGCATATATTCAAAAAAAAATAATTAAACTATAATAGCAGTATACATATTCATATATATTTTAAAGGATTTAATTATAATAATATACATATATTTATATCCAAAAATTTAACTTAATGATATAAATATATATATTTTGCAAATTTAATGAAAAAATAATATTTTTTTCAATTATTCAATACGAGTTAATTATATTACCACTTATTATTACATAAATTTTATCTCATATTATTAGGAATAAGATTATATTTAACAAAAACATACTTAAATTTATATCACTATTTTAAATTTATAAAATTTGATTATAAATCTTTTGAGGTTGAATACAAAAAATAAAATTTTTATTCTATTGATAAAATGACAAAATAATATTTTTTTATATTATTATTGAAGATTATAATCTTAATAAATATAAAAAAACTCTAATTTACTAGATAATTTATATCGTTTATTTTAATCTAATCTAATATAAAATAAAAATAAATTTTGAATTTTGAATTTTATAAGTAATAAAATAATTTATATTTAATTAGATATATAAAGTTCATTTAATTATAATTTTTGTAGATACCTTAATCAACCTAATATAATAGTCTATAATATATAATTATTAAATATATATGCTCACGGAATTTTATTAATTAATTTCTAATATTAAAACAAATTAAAAATAAAGTATTAAATCCTAAAAGAAAAATATGGCATTTACCGTCGAAGAAAATTCAGGAAATGAGAGAGAATGTGGAGAGGAAGAGAGAGTTTTGAGGCAGACAAAATGAACCCAACGAGCCAAAAGTATGCGGGGAGGAGGAGATGTTTCTGCTAAGACGTTATTGTAGCTTCGCTATTAGATGGCGTTTCACATTTTGCGTGGAGTTTGTCTCTGCTGTCATAAGCACAACAAATCCGTGCGGTTAGTTCCGTTGGCACAATCGGAGAATGACAATTCAGACATGGGACTCAACTGATCAGGGTGTTTGGCTAAATTCCAAATCTTTTTCTTGACGGAATAATTCTCCGAAGTGTTTAAAGCTTTCTCAGAATAACGATATTTTTATTTTTTATTTAACTCTTATGATATTGAAGTTGAACGAAGGCAATATAAGCACATATAACTTAATATTCTAGGGTATTTAAGATATTGCAGTGAAGATTAGAAACTTAGTTGGGAGGATTAATGAATAAAATAATTTTTTATTCAAAAAATTGAGAGACATTTGGGGAGGGACAAATGATAAAACCCCATTCAATGCTTTGTATTTATTGATATTTTCTCTCTTCTTTTTATTTTTCAATTTTTTTTTTTTTTTTAAATCTTTGCTATTCTATAAAGAAAAAAAAAATTCTATTCTTCGACAAATAATACATGAATGGAAATTCATTTTCCCAGTTGGATTCATATTATTCGATATATGCCATAAATACATAATTCTCCATAGGGACTATTTTTAATGTCTAAACTAATAAAATGGTGAGCACCATCCACTTCAAGTACAAAGTGAAAGTAGTTCTTTTCTTATTTAATATGAGCTGGTAATAAAATATATTATGCAAACAATATGTTTACCAGTACAAATAACTCCACCATTTTATTAATTTAGATTGAAGTTAAATATATTTCTCACTTAGTCATTGTATTAATCTTACACAGCAGTTTAATAAAAATTCCTCCTTCCATCCAGAGTTCCTTTAGGTCAAAAAATAAATAAAAATGAGGATGTTACCAAGGAAGAATTGTATCACGCTCATATTTGTGCAAACAGTAAAAATGGAAGAACAACAATGCAATCAAGAAGATACAAATTAATAAAACTAATTAAAGTAGAAAAACAAATTAATTTTTAGCCGCTGCTTCTAGTATCTAATTCCTTTATCAACCTCAAAGAAATAAGCAACATTCTCCTCAGGTGTACCAACTTTAATACCATGGCCAAGGTTCAAAATATGCTTTTGCCTCTTCCTGCTTTCTTCACGGTATCCATTATCCTATTGGTGATGAACTCCTTAGAACCAAGAAGAGCAAAAGGATCGACATTTCCTTGAACTGCTACATTGGATCCAAGACGTCGTCTACCTTCAGCCACGTCAACAATCCAGTCCAAGCTAACAACATCTACGCCTGTCAAAGCTAGTCTCTCAAGAAACCCACCGGATCCACTAGCATATAGGATTAGTGGGAGATCTGGATGTGTTTGTTTCACAGTGTCCACAATTTGCTTCAAGTAAGGTAGACTAAATTCTTCAAAATCCACAGGACTGAGCTCTGTGGCCCAAGAATCAAAGATTTGAACAGCCTGACCTCCGTTGACAGCTTGGTATTGCACGTAATTTGCCATGGAGATAGCAAATTTCTGAAGCAATGAATGGAGGACCTACAGGGGTAAGTGGAAATTTGATGTTACTGTGACGCCCGCAACACAAGTTAATAAAAGAGCATAAAAATTACCTTAGGTTGAGAAAAAGCCGGTCGTTTAATTTTGCTGAAGTGCTTTGATGAACCACCTTCAACTGCATATGATGCAAGTGTGAAAGGTGCTCCAACAAAACCCAGAACTGCTGCTACATTGTTTACCTGAAGAAAAAAGAACACTGGCGGACTTTATCAGAGGAAAAATAGAACATAATAAGCTCAAGCTAATCCATCCAAAACGGAAATAGCCAAAATGAACACAACAAATGCTTAGAACCGAAACTCAAATGGTTAGAACGCCAAGTCAGACCTCTTCTCGCAAGATTGTTAAAGCTTTCCCAACATATGGTACTGACTCCTTAGGATCAAATTCTTCCACTTGGTTCACTTCAGCATCAGTTTGTATAGGATCCAATATGACAGGACCCTTACCCTTGACAATATCAAAGGGTATATTCATCCCAGAAAGAGGAGTTAAAATGACTGAGAATAAAATAACCTGCCAAAATAATTAATCAGAGAAAAAAGATCAGAGAACAGAGAACAGGCAATTAAAATGAAGATAAACATGAGTTGAATAATGTGGTGAGTTTCCGTTTCAAATAAAAAAACTTTAACTCAGATTGTTTATGCAAGGAGTAGTGCTTTAATAGGTAATATTTCAAAGTTTGATATGTCTTCTTACCCCATCTGGCTTAAAAACATGCCATGGCTGTAGAGAAATTTCCACTACAAGATCAACATTTTCTGATCTTTCGCAAAACAAAGGATACTTCTCATAGATGATTTGATAACTCTACCATAAAGAAGAAAGAAGAAAGAAGAAAGAAGAAAGAAAGAAAACACTCTATAGATGAGACAAAAGTTATACAGAATCCAAATCCATATCAGTGAAATATGAAATACAAAATCAAAGTAGGCATAAAGCTTATCCAGGAAAATAAAACTGTATGCTCAGAAGAAAACAAAATTATATGAAACAAAAGCATTTGGAAATTCTGGTTTCAACCAAAAGAAGCATACAAAACCTAACATGGAAGAAAAGACAAAATAGATACACAATTGACTCGTACATCCCAGCAAGTTCCATGCTCCTAGTTTCTATTTCCAGACTATTTCCATTTAGTGGCAAAGGAAATAATTCTTTAGACATTCAATTAGGTATTAGGTAACTAAATGCTAAAATTGGAATCAGCAATAAACATCATTTCCTGGGCAAGTCATCACAATGAAGAAATCACTCAACACTAACTGAGAAGTTCGTACATGAAATGTTGGTACAATATATCAGCTAAATTTTTTCGAAGTATGATATTCCAAAAAAAAAATGAACCATGAGCATAATGAATGGCATTGAAGCCATGATGAATGCATAACCTGCCTTCATGTACCTCCCTGCTTGCCTCATAAGCCAAACTGGAGGTCTTTCAACATCTTCCCCTCGAACAGCCTTAAGCAACAGGGGTTCGGCAATTGAAACAGCTTTTGGCTCAGCAACAGTCCCTGGATTCGCAAATTTTATTTACAACAATTTTGAATTTACCAAATACCGAGCAAAGAATAATTTGAAGAATAAATTTATTCAATGGTCTTTCAATTTGATCCAAAGACAAACAAAATGACTCAAATGATAAAGATATTTCTAACATTTTTCACACTGGAAAGATGTCCTAATTAACGACTTCAATATGCTAAACGAAAATGCCAAATTAACATTCATTTCTAATGATTTCAGTTCCCAATAATAGAAATGAAGTTTAATTTCTTAAAATTTAGCAGAAAGGTACTGAATTTTTCAACTAAAAATAAATATGTTCGGCTTCACATGCAAGAACAGCAAACTTAGCAACTCTTTCCGTTTGATTAGAGAAAACATCAGAAAAATCAAAATTTTGGATGTCCGACAATTAAGCCAGGCAAAACAGATCCATCTCATTTTCCAAATTTTTAAACCCCTCCCTTCCACTTAGTTTCCCTCATTTCCCTGTCAACCAAACTACGAATTTCAGAAAAAAATTGGAAATTTCGGAAAATTACCTCCGACCGAGTCAGGAGACAAGTCTTGACTTTGAATTTTAGTTAAAAGTGGAGGAAGAGAGACGAGAATATGTGGGAGAAACTGAAACAGCTGAAATTGAAGTGCAAGACATTGGATTTAATTTTATTTTGAATTTTAGCACATTTTTATGCGAAACTGAAAAAAAAAGAAAACAATTCTTGCCATCCCGTTAGTCTGGAGTCGAGATAGAGAGAGAAGGCATAATGTAATCTCGATTCGTATGCCTTTGTCGTTTTGCACATGTCAGCACCGGTTTTACGAAAATGGGATTATAAATTAAAATCCAAGCAAACAGCAGTAAAATGAAAAAGGAAAAAACTCCAAATAAGCGAGTTTCGGAAATATGTATCTAATTCACAAAATATTAAACAGTAATCACATATTTTTATATAAAAAATTGATTAACCCATTTGGATTTGCAATCACCATTGTGTAATGCGTTACGATATGGTATCCATGAGTCTAATAAAATTACAAATAAGGCCAAGATTTATAATTATTTTCACATAAGTCCTTCCCCAACCTCCCTCCACCATGTATCCCACCAGTTACTACCAAAAATAACACAGAAATTATAGATCCGTCTGAAAGAAAAAATCAAAAATCGAACAGACTCGGAAAAAATAAAAAAAAGCAATTTCTTTATTGATGCAATATCATCATGCTCAATACACAAACGAACTAGCTGTCTATGAAACAAATGAGTTGACATTTGAATTTTGGAATTTTAAGGTTTCTATCATGAGTCAAAGAATTGATAACATTTTATATAATTTTCTACACTCAGATGAGCAATGAGATGCCACAAAACAAATGCTACATTATATCAAGATAAAGAACAAGAAAATCAGAATAAGGCCAGCTGCTTTTAATTAGAGGGAAACTGGGGGAGGGAAGGAAAATAAGGGAAGAGGTGAAAATGAATCAGAAAAGGGTGTCAGTTGTGAGTTTTCGTTTGGGAGGTGCTTTCTCTATAATCTGCTTTTGCTGGTCCATGAAAGTTGAACCCTTGTTGGCAAATAATCTCCGGAGGTTGATTACTGAAAGCTCATTAAAGTTCGCGACTGCAAGATCAGCCTGGACTAGATCATACCTGCTTTTTTCAGCATCAGTCAGTATCTGATAAAAAAAATGAACATCAAATATATTTCCCACAGCTGTTGAAAAATGAAGTTTTTCATCTGCATGTCATGCACCAAAATAAAGATTGCTTTTTTGAGGCATTTAACAAGTCAGAAACAGGGGTGTGTATACTCACGCACGGTGAGAGCCAATTAGTGCCACAGCCATCATTGTACAGTTGTGAGCAGCTGTAATGGCTCTAGGGTCATCTTCAAATACAACGCACTTGGAAGGTTTCCGATCCAGCTGCAGGAAATTTGAACAAGTAAATCAAAACAATACCAGGAGAACTCATAAACAATATAATGCAACTGATCTGGCCAATCTTTCAGAAAATGGTTGTCATACACCAATACAGTAGTATATAAAAAGCTTGAACAAATGCAAACCTTCACAGCTGCAGAAAGAAATCTATGAGCTATTGATTCCATACCATCTTCCACAGACACAACTGCCTGAAAATCCAAAGAAACCTTGATCACCTTCTCTACTTTGATGCACTATAGTACATCAAAAGTCCATGCTAGATGAGTGAAACTTTTAACTGAACTGTCAAATATGAAATATGTTTGACAGGACATCAATAAAACAAAATGCAACCAGATTTCAGATGGGAAACCATGAAACTGCAGTATATAGAATGACAGAAAGAAAAGAGAAATGAAGTATGACTAAAAGCAATCAGATCAGTTGGTCACAAAATACAATTTGTTCATTCACCATCAAAATCTCCACAGGATATATTTCCTGCAGGGCCTTATTTATAGAAGTGTAGTGGGTATCACCATAAATGGAATAATGTTATGTCTTCAAGATACTGACCTGGAAATACTTCAAAAGACCCATTCGATCTAAGGCTTCAACCATGTGTCTTCGATCAAGACTGGAAACAACAGCGCAAGGGATGCGAGCTGTGGACACTGCATCCAGCCATTCTAATAGTCCTTCCATGGGCTCTCTAACCTGAATGAAGAAAATTGTGAATATTATTTGCTGTATCCAATGCACAAACATAACAAACACAGGATCAATAGAATGAGTTCTCACACTGAGGAGATTATCATAATACAACTTTGTAAGCCTTTGCTTCCATCTATCCAGTTCACTTTCCTCTTTACCCCAGCGTAACACCTTAATATTTTTGGAGAATGGAAAAATATAAGAGGTATTAGGTAAGAAACATATGATGACAAGCGCATGGATGATTCTCAGACAGCATTTTATCATCACTGAAAATCACAAGAAACTAAAAGTTGAAAATGCATTTCAAAGACAACATGCAAAGCCACAATTATTTCATATGCATATTAAAACAGAAGATAAAAATTCTAAAACAACTAAGAATTTCAAACCTTATGCAGAACATGGTCAGCAGCTGCATTAAGTATCAATCTTAGCACTTCCCCATCATTAGGAATTTCTTGTCCTGCAAAATGATGAATACAGCAACCTAAGTATCAACAAAGTGCTGAGAAGTTCACCTTCACCTATTCTCAGACAAGAAATGGAAGAACTCAAGTCTTTCTACTGGAGAAACAAATCCAGAATATAGATCTAACTTAAGAAGATAAAGCCACAAGATTAACAGCTTGCGATAGGCAAAAAATTTCTCAGCTCCACCTATCCTCAAAAAAGGAATGAAAGCAGAACTCAAGTCATTCTACGAAAGAGACAAATCCAGAAAATAGATCTAACTTAAAAAAGATAAATCCACTAGATTAACTACTTGTAATAACGAAAAAATACTTCTCGGCTTCACCTATCCTCAAACAAGGAACGCAAGAAGAACTCAAGTCTTTCTATTAGAGAAACAAATCCATAAAATAGATGTAACATAAGAAGATGCATCCACTAGATTAATTGCTTGTGATAGGGAACAAAATATGGAGGTTTTCAACTTCCTTCTAAACCATCATCAAAAAAGAAGTTGATGCATTTGCTACATTTCATTATGCAAAACAATATCTGCAAATCAGTGAGCTAACTAGCAAGGGATCCCAAATTTTCTCCTTGTAGAGGTATTTATCAAGTAAAATACACTATTTACACGTCACTTGAGCTATAAGCTACAAGGGATTTTCGTTATTAAAAGAAACAAAAAAGAAAAATTGACAGGATAAAGTTGTTACTTACCCTCTTCAGAGGCAACCTGCTTCCACGCATTCAACTTCAAAGCTCGAGTATCCACCTGAAACATGTTTACGTGCTGTTAAGGGAGAGATATTATAATCCAATTTTATCCATACATTAATGGATCATTCAGTTAATCATATAAACCATCTCCTTTAAAACCCATCACACAACAGGGTTTTGGAATATAACTCGTACAAACAAGCGAGATACTTGACACATTCCATGCCAATCATCAAATTAGCATGACTCTTCGAAAAAAAAAAATTGAGCACTGATTAAGAATTTACCACCACATCCCACGAGAAAATGAGCCCATACGCTTCATCCGGTTTCATAGCATACCGTATTCGTTTAAGAAATCCTTCCTGTAATCTATCATTCAAAAAATCCTGTCCACAAGAAAGTTATTACTTATGAGTAAATGAACTAATCTCTTTTAATCTAACTACGACGAAGCAACTAGGAAATTACCGACCACATCAACTTTTAAAGGCCCGTCTTGTCTAAAGGTCTCAAAACCTTCCCCATATTCTGCTCCAATTGCCTTAAACACAAAGAAACGGCAAAAAAAAAAAAAAAAAAAATCTAAAATGAATGACCTTTTGCACTGACATGAATCAAAAAAGAAAACCAAAACAAACATAGAAACGACAGTCGAACTCTTTTAAAACTCTAGAGCATAAACCAGCAACCAAAAACAAAAAAGAGATATACACACATAAAAAAATAAAAAATAAAAAAAAGAAGAAGCAATACAAGACAACACCTCTTGCATAAAAAGCCTGTTCGGGGTGACTGGAAACCCATTCAAGGACCCATTTTCGTCGAAGCCGTAAGCGTTTCTAATCACCAGATGCTTAAATTTCTGCAAAACGTAATTACATAACTATTTAAAATATAAATAAATTCGAATTTCAAGAGCAAAACAAAGACAAACCGATAATTTGGGCGTTGAAGGGAAGAGAGAATGATGTCTGTAAGTAAAAGAAGATCTGAAAGGAATTAGTAGAGAAGTGCTTCTGATTTTGGTGTATGTGCAATCCATTAGAGAAGTAGCGTCGACGAGGAAGGGGTTTATTTAATTTTGGAGTTCATTTTATTTCTATAATTTTATTTCTTATTTTTTGGATTCGAATAAATAAATTAATAAAAATAAGAGGAGGGGAGCACGTGTAAGGTTCACGAGGATTCAATGGATTCCTTGACATGTTATTTTTTTGTAAGTGAAGCGTGTCTCATGCTGCCACGTATGATAAGAGATCCCTTAAACGACGCCGTGGTTGTAATTACCGAAATTGGATGAATTCAATTGTAAGGGGGAATTCAGAGGTTTCCTTTTTCAAAGAGATGGGAACTCAGATAGAGCGGGTAACCTTAAATTTTATTTATAATTTGAGATTTATTACTATTTATACTTTATCCTACCTATTTATTTATTAGTAAGTTAGTTACCGGGTAAATGATTATTTTCTCTTTTTCAATATAATATTTTAATATTTCTCTATTTCTTAAAAAATATTTTATAGTTCTCATATATTAGCACAGTATATTAAATATTTTTTTTAAAATAAAGGTATCAAAATATTTGATTGAAAAAGGAAGAGAGAAATAAAAAATTGTCCTTAATTAGTATCAATTTTTTTTTAATTTTTACATTTAAAAAGAAAAAATGGATTAAATTTTAATACTACGAGTAATAATCAGGAATTTATTTGTTCCTAAAAGCTATGTCGATATTTGTCAAATGGATAACAACATTTTAGTCCTTGAGATTTTTCAAAACAACATTTAAGGACAAGGTTTGGTTAAAAACAATAAAATGGTCTCTACTTTTATAAAAATTAATATTAATAAATACAATGACATTTTTAATCCCACTCATAAAATATGTAAACACCAGATTAGTTTTGTGTTTAAAGAAGAAAAAAAAGTGGCAAAATTAGAACTGAACAAAAGCTTAATTGAAAAATTAAACACTAAAAATTTTATCACAGCTTTAAAAATTAAGAATTTCATTAGGATTTCTCACGAACCAACAAAAACTTCCCAAGTCCATGATTTCTTCATCCTAACATATCCTCGAATCATTCTAAAGAAGTCGTCAATTGGCACCATTCCAATTCCGTAATCATATCCACTCAGATTACTGTTGATGAAACAACCCTTATTCAATAAAGTAAAAAGTCCAATCAATCCAAAATATCACCGTTCATCGATTGGAGACCAGAACCAAACCCAGGAGAACCCCACGACCAAAACTCCGTCAAACACCGCCAGATCAACAAAGAAACTTCCAAAATTATAGAAATACAAAACGTCATTCCCTTCATTTTTCCATCAATAAAAGTACCCGTTTGCCAAAATCACTTTGTTACCACTGCTCAAAATGAAAGAACGCGATTTTTTTTTTTTTTCAAAATAGGGGGAAACGAAGTATATTTGTTATTTTGTAAGATTTTGAATGTAAAAACAAAAATGCCCTTAAGATCACTAACAGCAGGGGTGATTTTATTGTTTCTAACCAAGCCTTGTCCTTGTCCTTAAATGTTGTTTTGTCAAACCACAAATACTAAAATGTCGTCACACCATTTGTGAAAGTAGGGAAGGCGAGTGACTCGGTCGTTAGAAGATGTAGATAAGTAGTCAAATCAGTTGGGGCATCACACGGCACCGTTTGATGCGATTGTTTTCCGATTAAAAATGCTACAATGCTTTCCACAGTGGCAGAGAAGAGACGTGCACAGGGGTAGAACCAAATCAATCTTCCAGCAAAAATATAAACAAAATTGTTCCTCCGAGTAGAACAGAACATACTAACCTATACGGATTGAAATAGCTTAAAGTTTCAGGTACAATCCTGATTTCTTACTTCTACTTTACAATAGCCAAATGACTTGCCTTTGAGAAGATAGAAAATGGAGAAATTCTCCTTGTGAATTTAGAATTTCCACCATTGCATATCGTGTTTCAGCCCTTGCACATGAAAAGTCATGAAAGGAACCACATCATGTATAGTCGTTTGCTTCTTCAAGAATTGCTAACAATCCATGGTTGAACTCATTCCCTGTTTCATTAAGCAATTAGTAGGAAATGCAGAGCAAAACTAACAATAGTAACATGAACAATAGGCAAATGCTGAAAAATACCACTCATTCGTCCAAACTCTTGAATCCCAAGATATCCGAGTATTCAGAGTCTTCATAATAATCAAAATAGAACTATGAGCAAGAAACAATAAAAAAAAAATTATGTGAAGGAAGGACTATCAAAATTGGAAGGACGAACAATACTAAATTGAAAAAGGCATAATGTTTCGTGAAGCTTTATGCTAAACCTTATCATACTTCCCAACCAATGCAGAATCTGCTTCATCATCCACCTACAGGAGCAAACACCTCAATTTCAATACCAAAAACTACAAACTTAGAACAAACTGTTTCCCTTGTGACAGATGGACTTAAGAGATAGATCTATTTAGAAGATAGAAGGGGCAAAATGTTTAGAAATTCATCCTGGGAAGAAATCAAGAACTATATAATCAGAAGGGAAGCAACGATACTGATATTGGGCAGAGATTGTTCATACAACTATGTAATTCACAATAAGCAAACATATATCTTTATATTTCTATCATCTCAAGTGCATTACGCGAAACAAAATAAATCATAAAACCTGTGAAGACGATGATGAAGAGATGAATCCATTGAAGAAAAAGAAATGACCTTTTTTGTCCACAATATTTGGTCCAAAAATTCTAATTTAATTAACAAGCTACAAAACAACAGAAAATCATATGTGATCTTTGAATTCCCCAATTGATAATGTCATGATTGAAAAACCTTATTTGTACTACAAGAACGAGAGCATAAATGATACTAAAGTTCATAAAGACGTAAATTACCACAGGCATATTCCAAAGCTCCTCAACCAAAGCCATCCGGTGAGCTGCATATAGTTTTTCAGCTTGAACAATATATGGTTGCTTCTCCTGAAAGCCACAAAGGTATATGACATTCTTATTAAGATAGCAATGTACTACAATTAGCCAGGACCTACAAAGAACTTTCTCTCCTGAATGTTACCACATTAGACATATTCATCCAAGCTTCAAACCCTTTTCGATCAATGTCAATCCATTTCCCACTTTTACAAGTCTGGACAAATCTTTCCCTGCAAAATCAACCAAATAAAACATAATTTTCCTTTAATCCAAAATGCTTCACACTTTATAACAGCCCTTTCTAACCAAAGATTCTTTTGAACATGCTTTTGTCAAAAAAAATTTCAGTAAAAGTGCTTTCAACATAGGCACTTAACACTACTTTTTTGAGCAAACACTTCGCAGATGCTCTTTTAGAAAGCTCTCCATGTGCTTGTTTGACCTCCAAAACTAATTCTCTCCATTCAACCAAACACTTTTAAGTAGAACCAAAATCCCTTTTTACTATATGAAACACTTTAAACGATATCAAACAAAACCTCCGACATACAATCTTAACCAACATGTAGTTTTAGCGGTTCAGACAAAAAGAATAAAACTATATTCTGATTGTCTCAAATCTCAATAGAGACGAAAATAAGGGACATTAAAAGCATTCTACAAAATATCAAGCTAGAACCTCTGCACATTTGCATTAATGCATTGAGCTGAAGAAAAGCAAGTATCAATAAGCAGATACTAAATTTTTTGTTGCGAAAATTATCCAATAAATTTTATTACAGGAAGACCATTAAAAATAGAATGAATCAATAAAACAAGAGAAGTTGAGAACTTACATAAAAAACAAAAAAGGCGATCTTACTAAGTCCGAATAAGAACTCTGTTTCGAAACACTTGGTTTCTCACAAACGCCTTTAAATTTCTTCACCTTTTTCTTGGCTTTGGCTTCACACTCGTGCATGTCAGCCAATGCAATCGGCACCATAGCTTCACAACAATCGCTGCTACATATTAAAAAATAATCATATCGTAACCACTCAAAAAAAATAAAAAATAAAAACCGAGAAACAGCTCAATAACAAGCATTTCATGTGCATACCACTTTTCAAAGGCGCTACCATCTGGAGCCCGACGTAATGCATGAACCCGTTTGCGGGTTCTCGGTGGATTCACCATTAATGGTAGGTTTCAAGCTTTGTACCCTTTTAACTTCGATGATAAAGGGACTTCATTTATAAATGAAGGACGAAAAAGTTGCTCGTTCTTTTTTATTTTTTATTTTTTAATTTGTGGATCTTGCTAACTTGCGCTGAATGTTAATATCAATCATAATTTAATAAATAGAATATAAATTTTTTTAATCAACTAAATTTGCTAATAATAATTCGGTTACTAATACATTCTATTACCGTCTTTGTTACTATTCTCTAGAGTTTATTTTTATTTTTACTCTTTTAAAAAATATAAAAACACTTTTTAATTTTTTTACAAAACTCATTAATAGAATGAAAAAAAAGGACGCTACCCTTTTTAATTATAAAGTACTTTTCAAAAAAATTGCAAAGTAAAAAAGTACTTTTTAATTTTTTTCATATTTTTTAATAAACAACATACAAACTAATTATTAATATTATAATTTAATCATTAAAAATAATATAATATTCAATATTATAAATAAAGAAAAATAATACTAAAGGATGATATACTAATTAACCCCATACCCATTTGCAAGTTTGTAAACAGAGTGATGTTAAAATGCTCCGTTTTGTACAGTTTTGCGCGGGCGAAAATGATGGCGAAAAATAAAATAATATAAATTACCAAAAAAAAAAAAAAAATGAAGAGAATTCTGGCGGTAACCCAAAACTGGGTAAAGTTTGTTGGCGCATGACACAAATTGATTTAAAATAATAAGGTAAGTGACATATCAACCAGAAACAGACACATTGGATTTCTGCTACTCAAACAGACAACGTAAGGATGTCTATGTTGATGCGAACAATAATAATTTTATTTACTCCTCGTACAATAAATAAATAACCATACGGCAGAGCAGAGGATGATGGTTCGTAGTAGCTGAAAGCACGAAGCGCACTTAAAGTGTGCCGTTTTGAGTTTCCATGGGTTCTTTCTTAGTTCTTTCTTCTTATCAGTAATAATTGATTCTTTTGGAGGGTGTTTTTGAGATTTCGGAAAGTAGCATTGATTGAGATGAACTTGGTAAACGTTGATTTGTATATGAAAATGTTAAATTTTGGTGGAACAGTTTATTTTTATTTTTATTTTTTTTTTTGTCCAATCATCGTAGCTTAAAGGTTACGATAGTGTTTTATCTTTTTGTTTAAAACAACGTATCCATCTCATCCTTTATAATCAAATAATTTATGAGTCGTCCTTTCGGGGTTCGGTGAAATCAGCTGCAGCGTCCATTTCCTTCGTTTTTTTTTCTTTTTTTTTTTTTTTTTCATTTTTTTCCGACTCTTATATTTTAATTATTAATTTTATAATTTTTTTAACAAAAATATTAAAGGAAAAAAAAATGATAGGATGATGCTAATTCATGAATACAAAGTATTCGTCGTTATTGATGTCTAAATTTTTTAAAAATAAAAAATTCAGTATATCACACAGATTTATTTTACGATCGACGTAAAATCTATTCAGGAACTACTTAAAATCACAGAAAAACGAACTAAGAATGAAATCGAATTATC
>JAWDEX010159358.1:0-19072 GCA_035221805.1 Trichilia hirta | reverse complement strand
GAGTTGGCGTCGTCTCATAATTATCTAGTATTAGATATAGGGGCGAATTAAGAGTTTTGGGTTGCTTCTCTGTATTTGGAATGAAAAGGACAATCTCATAAAAAAAATTTCATTAACAATACCTATAAGAAAAAATTATTATAAATATTATTAGGACAATAATAAATATTATTTTTAAAATTAATAAGGATATGTGTCTTTAGTCTATAATATAAATTTAAATTTCTTTTTGCAAGAAAGAATAGTTGAGCATTAATTGATTTTGAGCGGAGATTCAATTTTTAGCACTGTGCATTTAATTATACGTGTTTATAGAAGATAATCATGGGAGCTTTCTTTGATTTGTACCATGATTGTCTGTGCTACCTCTTGCCTGGCATTTTACCACAATAACATAACAAAACCTATATCAAATTGTATTATCGCAAAATGAATTTGGAAAGCTGATTTAGGATCTAAGAAGGAATACTTTATAAATTTATGACTAAGACATCATTATTGGTCACATGAGATAAGTGAATTAGTGAATTGTCGGAGAGCCCTTCATACAATGAAGCATAGCTCTTTGATCTTAGGTTCAGATCCAGACAATTGAGGGTTACTAAGTACTTATCCCCGTGTAAGATCTGCTACAATCTCCAGAATTTTTAGGATTTCATCATCTCCTCCCAAAATATTTTTCCTAATCTTAAAAGCTAGCTCTACTTATATTTAAAATGGCTGACGAGAAAACCCAGGCAAATGGTTCCATTTTCGAAACGCCCATGAACGGTTCCAAATTTAATTAAGCATGGTAAGAACAGAGACAACAAATCCAAGCTGCTTTCACTTAATATTTTTTACCAGCCTCCCTTTTGCCCCCACCCACGGGCTCCAATGCAAGGAAGGGCCCCTATCTCTCTCTCAAGAACTACTTTTTGAGCTACGCTTTCACATAAACTTCAAATCTGATGAAAAGGGGTATGCTTACTTTTTACCATGATGAAAAGGTTAATCGTATTGAGATGAATCCCATTATTGAAAGCCAAACCACTTTGAGGAAGGAAAAAGTAGGTTTGTTGATAGAGAAAGAGAAAAAGGGAGAAACCGATGAAAGAGATCACTTAGGTAGCCTTTGAATATGATGTAATTGAATATAAAATGAGTTTCTCTTCCATCACTCTCATTCTCCGATCCTTCAAAAACTGCCAACTTGGAAATTGAACATTTTCCTTCTTGATGATAACAAGCTGCCAACCGAAACTCTGGCAGCATCCATGAGTGCAGATCTTGATCCGTTACTTTCATTATTCTATTTTTCTTGCCACCTCAAAGGATTGAATTCCAATTTTCTATTTAAACAAATCAATTCTCTCACTTTCTCAAGTCTCAAGTCCCAAGTATCATGCATGATTCAATAGGAATTCCCGCTTGCTTTTCATCTACCGAGAGGCAAGCTGATGATCCAGCGACTGTAGTCAGGGCAGGGCAGAGTGTTTTTATGTCTGTTTATCTAGCAAAGCTTGCCGGTGAGCGTCGTCTGATCACTGTTACATGGTGTAAGAATTTGCTGCTACATGGCCTATCAGTTTCCGTTGAAGGACCCGAAGGAGACGAGCATTACCGGTGCAAGGTTGAACTGAAGCCATGGTACTTCTGGAGAAAACAAGGCTCCAAGCACATTATAGTAGATGGTAGCAATGTCGATATTTTTTGGGACCTTAAAGCTGCAAAGTTCAACGGCGAGACAGAGCCAAGATCAGATTACTATGTTGCCATTGTTTGTGAAGAAGAGGTAGTTTTACTTCTTGGAGATCTCAAGAAAGATGCCTTTCGGAAGACAGGTTGCAGGCCTTCTCTGATTGAGCCCACGTTGGTTTCGAGAAAACAACATATATTTGGCAAGAAGAAATTTTCTACGAGAGTTAAATTTCAAGAGAAGGGCCGGTTTCATGATATCTCAATTGAGTGCAACAACAATATCAGCAGGGACAGCAATCTTGGTGGGTTCGATCCAGAATTGGAGATAAGAGTAGACGGGAAGGCAGCTGTTCGGGTTAAGCATCTACAATGGAAGTTTAGAGGCAATGAGTTCATAACCATAAGCAAAACTAGAGTCGAAGTTTATTGGGATGTGCATGATTGGCTATTTGGTTCTGGTCCAAGACACGGTTTGTTCATATTTAAGCCAGTTTCATCGTCATCTTCTGTATGCCCATCACCAAAATCATCTCCTTCATCCCCAGAATCATCCTTCTCAAAGTTGGCAGAATTATGTAACCAGGACGCATTAGCAGAAGAAGATAATGCAGGTGTATCATCCAGGTTTTGCTTGTTTCTGTATGCTTGGAAGGTTGAGTGAATGATATAATATATGATGTTGCATAAGTTGTACCTTTTAGTACCATTATCATATTTATGATAACGCATATCAGCCTCTCTCAGGAATTAAAGAAGAAAATGGTCATCATGGTCGTACAGTTTTCGGGATGTTGGTCCCTCAGACAAGGGTTGGTATCCAACGCATGGGCCCAAAACTAGCTGGACAAGATTGAATAGGCCAGATTGGATACATATGCACTCCATACCCAATAATTCTCCAATCCCAATATCAGTCTGGAGTTAATAATACTTAAATGCAGTCATATTCTATGGTTATCATTCTCAGTTTGTGTGTGTCAAAAAAAGGCAGCGGTGTCAACATGGATGTCCAATCAGGTAAAGACAGCTTGACTTAGGGGATTATTTGCAAATGCAATTGATGGTGATGCAATCTAGTACTGAATCAAAAGAGGAGCTTGCATATGCACATAGACAGATGCACCTCTACTGCAACAGAATTTACTGTTGTTGTCTTATATATTTAAATTAGCTAGTTTATTTTATCATCGCAAGTATCATTAGTTTATTATTTTTGTGTTGATTGAAAACATACTTTTGTCTATTGTAATATCCTGCTAAAATGGATAAAAGGTGCTTTTAGAAATTGGAAAATCCAGAAGAGCTTTCTAGGTCAAGTACATTTGAAATAGACCAACATAAACAACCTTACGGAAGTTGTTGCAATTGAAAGGCTCCGATTGGGATGCCTAGTGCAAAAAATAGATCACACCCATAATAATATTATTTTAAACAAATAGGAGAAAAGTGATTGAGGCAGGCTAGCCCATTCCAACATGCATGCCATGGAACCTAATGGCAGAGAACTGACATAATTTGGGCCATATGGTGGACCAGACACACCAGAAGTTTACATTCTTTTTTCGATGAAAACAAAGCCCAAAAATAATTCAAACCTCATCTTTACCATGCGTGTAAAAGTTTTCTTCTCCTTCCCGTATTAACTTTTGAAAAGTGCTTTTAAAAGGTAAAAAGAAGGGCAAAAGGAAAATCAGTGGTCCGTTCTATGACAAGCCATTTTCAATGGAATTGGTGGGTCGGCAAATCAGTCATTAATAATTTGATTGTACAACCACTTGTTGGCTGCTTCCGTGTAATGGACCCCGTCCCAATTTATCCGAACTGATGGATATTGAAAGGTATTTACAATCAAGTTTTCCTTGCCATTTACAGTAATCTTACTTCCACATTTTCTGTTCTTCTTGTAATTATACTTCTCACCCACAACAGGCTAATAAAGGGTTCTCAAATCCTACAAAGTAAAGAAAATATTATTAGCGAACGAGTGTTAGTTGTCAAAGTATAAGTAGATAGATGCAATAAAACGAGGAGTTGCCCATTGTCTTAGCTCGAGTGATAAGAGATTACTTGACTGAGTACAAATTAACATATGTAATAGCAGCTAAAGGAATATCTTCCCTCAGCTGAAACACGGCTTCTTTTGGTCTCCTGTCAAAGAATTGAGTCGCCTCGTTGAACGGAGTTGCACAGCCATATTTATCTACTTGAAACGCCGACACAAAAGTGGTCCAAAGTAAAAGGTGGACAGCCTAATGGCCTGTGTTGTGTATCCAAAACGATCTTCCTCTTCAGCATAAACTTTCTGCAGTGAACCATTATATCCAACGTTATTGATGAACAAAAGGAAAAGGGTTTGTTTTCCTTTTTCATCTTAATAACAAGGGAGAGCTGTCGCAGAACATCTGGAACATGTGCTTTAACTTGTTTCTTTTGTTTGAAACCAGAAATGAGATGTCGAATGTGTACAAAGCCTAGGAGAAATAATCCTCCTGGCCCTCCTATTCCAAAGTATATCTTATATTTAAATAGTTTCATTTTTCTTCAAGTACATAGAAAATGAAAACAATATTCTTATTACAGTATGTAATGTATTAACCTTGTTTTCTAATTAGTCAAGATCTTCTATGGAAATCTGCTTACTGAACCAATTGGACTGTTTCCATTTTGGGAGATGGTTGTGTTTTGAGACCTAGTGGTTGATCAACCAACCAGTAGCAAAATTAACTTCATGGCTGAATTTTGATCCAATAAACTCCAGAAATGGACTAAGATAAGGCAGTCCTAAGGCCATGAACTGAAACCAACAGAAGAAATAAAAATACATATCAATGAATATTGTGAAAACTTGAAACTAAATTTAATATTAATAATTATAACCTTCGTAATACAATCCAATTTATAAACCACTAGTTTTCTGTCGGATTGGTTGATTATAATTTTTTGTTATGAAAGTAAAACAATAATCTAATTGACAATTAAATGAATCAAATTATTTTATTTTATTTTATTTTTTTCATTTTAACATGTAGAGAGAATTCAGTTTATCAAATTTAATCCTATCAGTTTGACTAAATTAAATTAAGGGTATGTTTGATATAAAGATACTGCTACTTATTTGTTTTCTCATTTTTAACTGAAAACACCTGTTAAATGTCTTAAAAATAAAAAATAGAAAGAAACAAATTGGGATATGGACTTTATCTCAAAAGAAAAAAGTGCAAAATCATTACAAAAATTAATGAAACTGCTCCTTGGAATGAGTTATTATCATTTACATTCTTTTAAAATTTATAATATTTCATTTAAATAATAAAAATATAAAAATAGTTATTTATCTTTCACTTTATTAATTTTATATTTTATAATTATCTTTATACTTTTATATATAATAATAAAATTTGAAAGAACTATGTATTTATTTATTTTATCTTATGTTAGTAATATATATATTAATTATTATTATTATTATAAATAATATTTTTAAGGTTATGGAGAGGAGGATCTTCATAGTAAAGTAATAAAGGGTGTAGTTGCCATTAATTCATTGTCTACTTATAACCATAATAAATAAAAGAAAAATTAATTTTCAATAATTAAAATTAAATAATTAGAAAAAAACTAACAATTTTTTCTTATATCACTAATAACTTAAGAAAATAATTCTCATCATTTTCATTAAATGATTATCATCCCCACATAGCTAAATATAATATAATGACAAAATAAGGCTACAAAAAATTAAAATAATTTTTTTTATATATAACAATAATTTAATATATATTTTAATAATAAATTTTATTATTTTATATAATGGTATAAAGGTAATTATAAAATATAGATTTAAGGAAGAGAAGAAGTAATTGTATATTTTTGCATTCTTACCGTATAAGTGAAATATTACCTAAACTTAGAAAAGTTATATGACGATAATCATAATAAAATTAGTTGAAATTACTTATTTATCTCATATGATTAAAATACATATATTTATTTATTATTAGAAGTAAAAAAGAAATTAATTTTATTCTTAATAATTAAAATTAAATAATTAGAAAAAAATTTACACACCCTCATCAATAAATAATTTTAAAAAATAATTTTTATTATTTTTACTAAATCACTATTACTGTCTAATAGTCAAATATATATTAATAATAATAATAATAAAATTATTATGTAATTAATTTTTGATTTGTAATAGTAATTAAATTTATATTAAAATGATAAATAATTGTATCTAATTTTGTTATTATATATAAAAGTATAAAGATAATTTGCAAATCATATTTTTAAGGAAATGAGAGATAAATGACTATTTTTATATTTATTCTATTTAAGTAAAATATTACTAATCTCAAGAGAGATAAGTGATCATATAACCCTAATTAGATAACCATGAAAAAGAGACTTGTTAATGTTAAAAGGAGCAACAAACAACTAATAGCTTTTTTAATAATACTTTTAAAAGGTAACAAACGACTTATTTTATAATTTTGAGATAAATTTATATTTAATAAAAAAAAATTTTGAAACGACTTATTTCATGATCTATTATTTTTTGACAATAATTTTTACTTTAGAAAGTAATTTATCAAATAATTTTAAAATAAATTTAATGCGATTTTAAAAATTTTTATTATAACCTCATTATTTTAATAATAAGATAATTATATCCTATATACTCATAAATTCTATTTATATTATATATTTATTATTCCATTACAAAATTTTTTATTAGTACTATACAAAGAGTATCAAAATTTTATGAAATAAATTAATTTATTTTTATACAATAATTTTAATTGTATGATCATATAATTATATTTAGAACCATGAATTAATAAAAATAAAAAAGAGTTAGACTTTTTTAATTTCTTGAATATCTTATCTTCAGCAATTTAATTATATGTTATGATGACACTTTAATATTAAAATTTATCAAACTTTGAAAAAGTACAACGCTTTCAATATTATCTATTATTTTCATAATTGATTATTTTATAAATGGTAATAATTTCAAACCCACCTTAAATAACGGAAGTAACTTCTAGAGCTACATTAGCCAATTTATTTTTCTCCTTATAAATATCCTACAAGCAAACTCACTTTTGAGCTATTTAATAATGCTGACATTAGATCCAACCAGAATGAAGACAGCACGAAATTCGAACTTTGGATAGAACAAATAACATCAGAAAAACACTTTTCAATCAGGCATTCTTAAGAGAAAGAAACCTTCATAGCTTTGATTTGAAAGTATAAAGCCCCCTTGGCCATGGCAGCCTCCTAGCTCGTAAGATAGCTAATCTGAAGAGACATTTAAAGAAATTGGCTTATGGTACTAATAGCAATTTCCAAGGGAAGATTTAGAATTCGAACGTTGCGATACAGTTTAATTATTAAAGCTACGATTAATATGTAATGGCCTAGAAGGTACACAATTTTCAACCTTTTTATTACAACTCAAATCTTTTTTATATTATAATTCTTGATTTTTTATTTTTTATAATTTTATAAATTAAAAAATTGTAATCTAGAGTTGGAAAACGCAATGGAAGGGTTAGAAAATTTCTAATGAAAAATTAAAAGAATAATAAAAAAAATAAGAAATTCCAAAGAATATTACAGATTCTGTACCACATGTTTCATATTTGTACTTTTATTTTCCAACTAAACTATGATTTTCACAACGATTAACAAAAATACTTCTGTGTTACTTTTTTTTTTTGTCTGACTGATGATGCCTGTAAACATTCTTGAGATCTCTGCCACTCGAATATTATAAATTTGAAATAAAATTACCTATAATATCGATTGTCAGACGTCCGTCGGAGTATCGTCCGGCCGGTGAGTGAAAAAACGTCCCTCCATTTGGGAAAGTGCTTGTCCGAATGCCGCAGATAGACCACTAGTGTCACCGACGTTAAAAATTGCAGGTTTCAGGAGAAGTTGGTATTGATGCTACCGATCAGAAGGAGATGATGACGAAAAGGATTACGGGGTTCAGAAAATTAGGAAGGTCCATAAATTACAGAGCAAAAGATGAGAGAATAGGTATGGCGGCTGATGCTGATTTAATTATAAAAGTGGTGACGATTGACGAATTGTCGATGAGCCGGTGTCCCGGGCTATGATAATTACAAAAGGTCGCCAGGCAGAAAAATTCTATAAGCCAGTGAGGTACAGATAATAAAGCAAATGCATACATATATAATGGTGAATTGGATCCTACTTCAACGAATTAATTCGTTAGTCATGGGATGGCGTTATCCTGATTTTTTATTTTTCTAATGTCTAGCTTTGTCCAAGCATTTTGAAATTCAAATTGAATTATTGTTAACCAAAGGAATGAATAATGAATGCCCATCTCGAGTTATGGGCCTAACAAATACAAATATATATGCAAAAACTTGTTATTTTCCATAGAAAAAAAAGTGGATAAGAGTGAATATAATTACCATGGCTACCCTAAACGAAAATATTCGATAGAGAAAGAATACATGGAAATGGAAATTCACTTTTTTATTCCATCCTATTGCATGCCAATTTCAATGAAATGGGCGGATCTGAATATGCACCTCCTGCAATCTGTTCATAAATAAACTTGTTTGCTGCCTGTGTGAAATGTACCCCGTCCCAAACAACATATCCTCCTGGATTTTTGCATGCCTTTCCCACTAGCACTTGTTTGCCATTGATCGTTTGCGTTCCTCCACAACCCACTTGAAGATTGAAATTATACCTTCCACCATGACCGCAACAAGTCCTTATCGACTGTGTGAAACCTGACACAAACAAATTGAAAAATAGTCTTTATCTTATGCATACTAATTCACCAACATAAATTGGACTCAAACGGATGCAATGTTTCAATAACACGAACCGTGTTTGTGTCCTTGGTGAAAGAGAGTATATTTTATTGAGTAAACATCGACATAGGTGAGGGCAGCCTTTGGTAAATCCTTCCGTAATTTCATTACAGCGTCCTTCAGTTCACGGTTGAAATATTTAGCCACATCATTGAAAGGGGTTGCGCATCCAGCCTCATCTACTTGAGAAGCTAAAACTGGTATACGTTCGATTACATATGGTAGACAACCGACTGGACCCGTATTGTGTATCCAAAAGTTTCTACCTCCCAGGCCATAAATATACTGTATAAATACACGTTATACCAATTAATCATGAATTAAAAAAAAAAAATTGATTGAGTTATCAAAAACTTACTCTGATTACGTTTCCAAACTGAGTCACTACGGTTGGGACGTATGCTCTAACTTGATCAGTCGTCATGTTTAAGAAGTAGCCGGAAGTGAGATCGTTTTGTCCAATATCAAATGTGTACAAAGCATGTTTGAAGTCCTCCGCCCTGGGCAATCTTTTATAAGCGTAATGAAAATGAGGCAATAATTTTTGATAAACTCCACTTTGGTGACGGACAACTTGGGATCTATTATGAAAATCGTAGAATTCATTCCACTGAACATCCAGGGAAATGGGGCTGAAACCGCTTTGACGAAGAGTCGTGTTCTGTGGTAAGACGGTGGATCCTGCCGTCGCGAAGTTGGCTCCGTTAGTGAAATCACTGCCTACCGAATCAAGATATGCACTCACGTACGGTAATCCCAAGCCCTCAGCTAAAAATAGAATGTCAGCATCATCAATTTGAATGAGCAGAATAACTAAATTATTGTGCAAAATTAAAGAAAAAAGAGAGGATCGTTTTCTGCTAAATGAAAATATCGATTCTTGGTCCACGCTTGCAATAATTGAACTCAATAATTCTTGTTCCACGCATCCACGCGCACGTCGAAAGAATCCAGCGCATGCACTCTATAGGAAGTTTCAGAGTGGGACCAAAATTCGTAAAGAGTACAGAGATGTGATACTTTTGTCGCATAAGCAAGATACGGTAATAAGAATCCCTCAAAAAACGTCAATAATGTTTGCCAGACAGTGGTTCAAATGTCAAATAGTTTTGCAACGTCTCGATAACGTCTCAAAAGCCAGTTGAAGACTCCCATGTAACTTGGCAATACTGTTGGGTATATTTTAGTAATGTTGATGAAGAAATCATCAAAAGTAGCAATAATAATAATAAACGAAAAGATTGACATAAATTTGTTATATATTCACGGCAAAGCCAAGCGTTAGAGTTTGAAGGAAGCAGTGAGAAAAAGATTGTCTGAGACTACATAAATCTTCTGCTTACCTATGAAGTCAACAATAAGTCGTCCGTCGCAATACCGTCCGGCTGGACCGCCGAAGAATGACATTCCATGAGGTGGAGGAGCTTGTCCAAAAGCTGCCGACAAGCCACCAGTGTCTGAATTTGAGTCTCCGAAGTTAAAAATTGCTGGAAAATGACAGTTTCTAGTTTGGGCCAATGCAAAGGATGGATTGAAATTTACTACCAGCAGAATCACAAAGAGAGGGAAGACACTGACAGATGAAAAGAAACGTGACTCCATGAGTAAGCCAGAGGGAATTCACAACTCTCAGAGAAAGTGAAAAGAATACGGAAACTATCGACCAAATGCTAATATATAGAATGGGGCTAAGCTGAGGCGTGACATACAGTGAAGTTACGATAATATACGCGTTTTTATAGGAAGCATAGAGAGTTGATGTTGGTTTCATTCGGGACAAATATGTAAAAGCACTACCTCTAGGGTGAGTTTAATCGTAATATGATATTTTCAAGAGAGAAATTTAAATTTCGAAGTCAATCTTATCTTTCTCAAAGTATCCATTGATTTGCTGCGGCGGTTTTGGGAATAGAATTTTATCCCAGGTAAATGATTCATTTGAAATTGCAAAGGTTATCGGAAATAATATTACTTATAATAATTACGTCATAGGAGTGGGCTCAAATCAATCATCTATACACAAGTATTTAGTGCCTATCAAGCTTTGACGGATTTGAAAAATGATGAATTCCCTAAAATGATCAAATTTTGAAAGTAAAATGTTATATTACTTTTTTGGATGTTGAATTGTAGTTAGTCGAGATTTGGGTAACCGTAACTTATAAAAATATTTCTTGCAAAGGAATATGGGAAGGATTCGATTATTTGGAACGCTATTCCAATCTCATCCAAGCAAGCATGCTGTATATTTTGTATTTCTGTTGGCTGATAGAGTTCGCTTTGGAACTTAGTTAATTTTATGCCATTTCTCACCTAATTGATGAACTGATTTGCAGTTGCTCCATGGCCCAAGGGAAAACGCGCTGGTCTACGGGATCCCCCGTGGAGTCGTTTTGTGATGCCCTTTTTGGTCTTCTCTCTCACTGATCAACTAATGGACCACTGAAGAAGTATACATCTCCATGGTCCCGTTTTCCTTTGTAATTGTTGCTTGTGTTTTAGTTCAAACTTAACGCTCTAACTTCAAACTACTTAAATGGGACTGGGAATATAAAAGATGTATATTTACATCATCAAGAAGCATAACATATTTCAATGGTTCCAGTATATTTAGCTGAGTAGATATCGACATAAAACATGAAAAATCTTACTACAGCCAGAGCAAACGGATTAGATAGATTGGATTGGATGCCTTCACTTGTTCCTTCCTTATTGATATAAGCTAAAAAGGAATATTATTCTGTCCACGGTCTAACGTCGGAAGGGACTCCTTGAAGGCCTCCGCTCTTGGGAGAGCTTTGAGGTTTCCCCATAAAACACAGAAGAATAAGGCTACGGATCCATCGCCAGAAAAGATAAAGAATGCCTTTTTTTTTTTGAACTATTGCTAGCCCACCTTTATTACACAACTCCCAGTCCAAGGGGTTAAAACCTGCTCCGTATAATTTGCCAGAAACATAAATGTTCAGCAATGGATATAAGATTGAACGGAAACATGTTGACTGGTACTCCTTGACAAACAAGCTGCTGAATTTGGCGCTCGAGCGTTGATTTTAATGTGAAATATATTAAGACTCGGATCTCCACTCATTAATTTTAGTCAATCTTGACTCTGAAGCCTTTCAGTATCTCTATTTTTCAATCTTGGACCTTCGGACGGCTTATGTACTTACCCCCTCTCATTTGTTATTCCACTACGTTATCCCGCCCATTCCGCTCCTAACATTTCTGTGCTACGCGGATCATACAACTCGTCTCAAAGACAATTCCTTCCTCGATTGTCTCGAAACTAAATCTTGTTTTGTGTCTACCCTGGGCAGGTTCAGGCTGCACGGAACATGTTCCTGTCTGCATTACAATTGCATGGTTTATTATCAAGTGTCAAAGTCCAGAGTTGCCGAGGTAGGAGAAACAACAAATATACTATACAGAAATATATGCAAAGAAAGAAGAAATAAAGTGTTAAGACTGAGTTGCATCCTCGTCCAGAGCAGAGCCAACATCAACTGTATAACACTCATTGACTGTCGCAAAAAAATGAAACTAGCGAGTCACAATGTTCACTAAAATTTTCAGTCCTAAGAACAATATAGGCTCTTAGCCTCAGAACAGACAAAAAAGGGGAAAATTTTGAAATTTTACATAGTTCAACAAAAAAGAGTTTCCGACGATGCTGGTTCTCAATAATCTTAGCTCCATTTCTTAAGAGCAAAAACATCAGATAGACTAATAAAGGTGAGACAAAATATTATTTGATTCAGCTTGTCAATTCCATAGGAGTTAAGAAATCTACACCAACAGCTGTTCACCATCTCTCTCTTGAACTTTGCCTGTCACAATTGCAGAAACATTATTCAATGCTCGAGATATTACTTATGAACGGAATCTCAAAACACTTGAAACAGAAAACATGGGATGATACACAATTATGGGCAGGAAGGCCACTACAGAAAGTGTGGGCCAAACAGAAACAAATGATGGTGAGTATGATCAGCTACGGGTGAAAAAGGCCCAAGGATTAAAGAAAGATCCTCAGGTAACAGTTTTAATGTTAACTTTACTAAATAATAGTTGATCACATATCCACAACAGTTGTAAAATTTAATAACGAGATCAAAACTAAGGAATTTCCAAATTTAAGCAACAAGTGATTCCAAAATTTTCTTAAAGAATACTAATATTTCAAAACTTTTCACACAAATTTTCTGCTCCATTACATCTATCCTAATTTTATATAAACAGCAAAATAGATAAATTTTTCTAATGCATCAATAAAACCTCCAACCTTAGAAAATTTACAATTTTATAATCACACAATAAATACCAACCAATTTCAAAATTCCCTCCACAACAGTATATCTTTATTAAGAGATTCTAAGTACTGAATTGCTTTTACTTCAAAATTTACTGGCAAAGCAATGATATCAACATTTGATGTGAGAAGTTCACACACTTTATAAATTATGATAAGCAAGGGAGTATAATGCAAGAAGATGAGACATACAATACTCTTAGAACTTGCATTCTCCATTAGTTGAAAAGCCAGAAAAAGAAAGAAGTGGCAACTGCCTACTTTGCTAAGATATAAAATAAAATACAGAAAATGGGACAAAATGTGACTTTACCTGTCCAAGTCCCTGCTGCCCAGGAACCCTCTCTCTCTGCCGCCTTGATGTGATCTCCTGTCATTTCCAGACCTCGTCCATGAGTCAGCCATGCCCCGTGAACGAGGCCTGTCGATGGACTCCATGCTCCTAGAATCATCAAATGACCCAGACTGGGAAAGTGCTCTCTCAGAAAAGCCAGCTGCCCTCCCTGCTCCAGAACCAGGTCTTTCAGCAGCTTTCTGCCCAAACCGTATTTTGTCATCCAAATGCAGGATAAGCATTCCCAGTTCATGTTCTTTGCTGCTTATAATATCTTGCAAACTGGGTAGGTCTCCATCCAACCCTTGCCGGAATTCCTCGTTTGTTTTAGTAGTACATTCTTTCTTGAATTCCTTCTTCAAGCGATCAATTTCTTCTTTCAATATTTTTTCCTCCTCCGTTTCAGGCCTGAAAAATTTCCTCGCATTAGAGTTCAACATACAACTAGCAAGAACACAAGATGATAAGTTACATATCAACTTTGTATCCACCAACGGAAATGACATAAAATAGTAGATATGAGGAAATGTACAAATAATAATCAGTATGCCCAAAAGCAAAAATGTGCTAAGGAAAATCAGCATAAAAGTGGTCTCAAGGAAAGCTTATATTGACATAAAGTAACCAAAGATTTCTAGTTAACAGCAGTAAACAGATTGTGAGGATGACACTGCAGGAATATCACTATGCTCCACAAACCGCACAACATAGACATGGGCAAAAAATGAAAACGCAGAAGGGAGCATAACCACATAAGCTCCTGAGCAGAATTGTGAAAATATAAGCAACCAAGGATCCAAAATTACGCCCAAAAGGCACAAGCATACAAAGTAAAACCCGCATGGAAGAGATCTCAATGAAGTTAATATTAGCATAGATTAAAGGAAGCTTTTTGGTGCATTGCAGTAAAGAGATTGTAAGAACAACAATTCAGGAGAACACTATTCCGTATCAAAAATCCAATAGATATCGAAGGCAATTTTTTTGCGTTGAATTAAAGAACGAAAAAAGGGAAACATAAGTAAATGAAAACACGGCCTGGAACAAGGCCACACAAGCTCCTGAAAAGAATCAAGAAAATATAAACAAACGGAAGTATCATTCAAGACCCCACCAAAAAGGAATAATAGTAACAAATCAATCAATAACAATTCAGGTGAACTTTGAAAAAGGCAATGAAATTGACCCTAAAAGTTGAGAGTTCAAAAATAGAATATTGTTGTAGAATGATCAGACAAAATCTAAAGATTCCCCAATCATTTCACTCTCACAACACAGAAATGAATCTATTAGGCTACAATAAATAACTAAATAATATTTAACAAATGCTGAATTTCAATGGCAGCAACAGCAATCAAGTGTAAGAGATGCACATCGTCTCTATCAAAAACTTGCATGTCTAGGCATTTAGTAGATTGTTAAGATAAAGAAATGAGAGGTGTAAAGTGATTTAGTAATCTAAGAAGGCCTCAACTCAAACATATATATGTTTGAACTTGGCAATCAAAAGAGGTTAAGTGAATCATTCACATTATACAATCCAGAAAACTTAAAGCAGTCCATCAAATAATTCTAACTCTTATAAACATAATAAGTTTAGAATCTCAACTAGAGAAAGATGTTATGACATCAAGAAACTGGTATCAACACCCAGAAGACAAACAAAATGCACTGAGATTACACACTGATAATGTGCAGGAAAAGACACCATGCTCAACAGACAAAAGAACCCAATCAGTATCCGTCCATTAGGGATGACAATTACCGGGCATGGGTCTGGATAGCAGTGTATCCATACCCTTGCCAAACCTTTTATTATCACATCCATGCCCATGTCCAAGTTTTAGACCAGGTTTGAGTCTGAATAGTATCCTTAGAAATCCATGAATATCCATAGATACGTAGTATTTATTAAATTATAAAATAAAAGCTTAGAAGTTTAAAATATATAAAAACTACAAACAATTTCATAAGCGTTGCATGGACTATAGTACCATGATAAAAAAAAATACTATCATCATTTTTTTCTTCTCCATTTAATATTTCATCTTCAGTTAAAAATAAAAAAATAATCTGTTAATAGTAAATATAATATTAATAAAACACATATTATAAAATATAATTAAAAAAATTATCAATAAGATATAATAAAATAAAATATATTGAAACATTTAACTTGTTTGATCCAATTCAATTTATTGAACAAACATTATCAAGTTAATTAAAGTGCTCTTAATGCTGCTTCATCATCTATTTCCTCTCCATTTAATATTTCATGACTGATCAAAATCATTTGAATCAACATTAATTTGTACACCATCCATCTATCCCAATTTGCTTGGATAAAAAGTTCATAAGTTAAATAAAAGATTTATTTATTTCAAATAAAAAAATTAATAAAAACATTTCCCATGAAATTAATTAATCATTCTCTCACACGAAGCTCTCCATTAAGCTTTAATATTGCTATCAAAACAAGTAATTACAACTAACAAGAAAAAAAAAGAAATCAAATTGTTCAAATATAAATTCAATCCAAACATTTATGCATAAATGGATTGATTCATATAAATATTTAAAAGAATAAATGTGCTCGAATAATTGTTCACATAAATCTTTAATCCAGTTGAATATGATCCCCAATTAACTTTAATCCACAAAAACCTTCAAAAGGAAGAGCAATATGTAAACTTACAAAGGATTAAATTTTCAGAAGCCGGTTAATTCATAATAAATATTAAGCACTAACATTGAAACTGTGCTTAACTTGTAATGTCAAATAGCAACACATTTCAACTATAAATAAATTTTGACTCAGAAAAGCTAGAAAATGAAAGTACTTACAACTATAGAGGAAGGATAGCTAGAGGAACTGCTTTACATACACCTTTTAGGTAATAATTATTAATACTGCTTTACTTTTAACAACGAAAATAACCAGACCTTATGTGTAGTTTATGAGAAATATAGTTTAAGGAACAGAGCTTCATGAAGCTAGAGAAAGTACATGTATGATACCAGTAAAATGTTCCATACTAACTTCAATTGCAAACTCCAGAAGCATCACATGCTTTCTGGGGGCATATGCTTTTAAGTGAGAAAGCACAATTAAATCAGGTTCAAAGAGTATCAGCTACTATGTCTTCATATTTTCCAGTGTAAAAGAGATAAAAGGAAAATAGTACGTGCAGTGGAGAAAAGCTACTAACAGATTTTCAAAATAAGCTCTACATAACCTCAGTCTTCAAGAACTTATTCCAGATCAAATCGCCTTCATTGTGAAAAAAATCAGCTATTTCAAAAAATGGTTTAGCAGATGAAATCTTAGAAAATATTACATCACCAAAGCAATGACTGTCCAACAAGCAAGGTTATCAGTCATATATCTACTGGAAGATCCAGTTAACTAGGAAAAACTTCACTTAATAAGATAACAATTCTCAGGATTAAAACAGTTTCAAAATATTAATGTTTGGTCATCCTCCACAATAATTCATTATCAAATTCCAAATGATACTAACACACCACAGACTAGATACTCTGACCATACTAACATCAACACATTGATAAAAAAAAAAAAATTAAAAAAAATAAAAATAAAACCAAATTATAACCAAACAACATTCATTAACACACATTAATGCACAAGCTAATATAGCAATGCAGTTAATTTAATGCGATGAACAAAAGGATAATGCCAATAAAACTCAGACCTTTCAACCCGGCGATGCTCCAATTCAAGATCAGTCTTTCGCCAATCCTGACCTCGTTCCTCCAATAAAACTTCCCTCGGTTTAGCATCTCCAAATGGATTCACCTTTGGCCTACCAGGCTTTACCACATTCTCTAATCCCTGCAATCCCTGACTCTCCGACCTGCTTGACTGGGCACTTGATGGCCTGCTCGAATGGGAGCTTGTGGGCCTACTCGTGGTCATTTTCTTTGCCTCCATCTCCATTTCCAGCTTCTTCCAATCCAATCCCTTCTCTGCCAACACCTCCTCTCTCGGCCTTGCTGCTCCAAAGGGATTGGGCTTATTCGTTTTCACCACTGCTGTGTTATTATCCCCCAAAGCCGGCTTTGGTGGATCCAAATTCAATCTGGAACGTTCATCACGAAACCCGCCAGCACCCCGAGTCCAACGATCAGGCTCCGGACCTGAACTGCAAAATCCAGAACCGAATGTAGAGGATCTAGTCGGAATCGGCTTCTTTCCAGCTGTCCAGTTATCCACTTCATCTGCACGTGAAAACCGACCACCCGAACCTAAACCTCCATAACGACTTTGACGGCTGGAATCACGGGATTGTACAGTTTGAATAGATTTCTTAGCCATTGCCCAGTTCTCTGAGTCATCGGCTCTCGAAGGTTGGTCGAATTCCGAAACCCTAGCAGGAAGGGCCCTGCGTTGTGGCTGTTCGTCGTCGAACCCACCATACGATCGTCTATTAGCTCTTTCCCAGGAGTCATCTCGGTTGCGCATCGTTCTAGCAGACCGTTCATACGACGAGAAGCCGCCTCCGAAGCGACTGTGCTGCATTTCCTCGGCGGAGCGTTCTTTGGGTGCCGTGGGTAGGCGGAGCATCTCGTCGGGTGTCGAGCGGTTGTAGGAGGAATCAATGGCACCGGAGGAGTAGGCGCCCATGGTAAATTCTGAGAGAGGCATTTTCTTTTTCTTCGGCTTTGTGCTCGCGGCTTCTTTCAGGCTAGGAAAGCTCTGAGACTCGGCCGTTGTAAGTCCACCAGCGGTGGCTGCTGCGGCTTCCCGCTCCTCGGCTTCAGCGCGCTCTGCCTCGGCGGCCCATGCACCGATGCTACCCAATGTTTTGGACATTTTTAGGATCTGAAACGAAACTGAGATGATATGATTGGGAAAATTAAAATGATTTGGTTTATCTTGAGCCGGGGCTCCGTTGATGGAGCCGGAGCTCCGAGAACATGCGAAGATGAGTTAAAGGTTGTTGTTGTGTACGAGTTTTCAAGGAGATACTTCTTTTTTTTTTTTCTTCCTTTCCAAACTTTCTTTTTATGACGAAATGCAGTGAAGCAAGATTTTTTGAGAAATACCAGTTAAAGCGATCTTGTGAGATTGGTAAAGAGGGGAGGAAGGTAAGTGCAAGTTTATGTTTATGTGTTGGCACTCAGATGATCACGCGCTGACATTGAGATTGCGTCTCACGGCGCAATCAGAGAGATGATATCTCCTGGCTGTGGAATTTGAAAGTGTGTAACTGTTACTCTGGCCCACGTATACCTTGCTAATTATGATCCAACGGTCAGGATGCTCTTGGAATTGCCCTGTCGGACTGTTTTGGGCAGGAAAATGATCTGTGAGGGAAATCACTCGTGTGGATGATCAGATACGTACCGTTTGATTTTGATTGCATCTCGCTCTTATGATGATAAGTTTAAGAGCCTCCTCTTTATTGTAATATTTAAATTCGAATTAAAAAATAATATATAAAGAATAAATAAATATATTGTGTTATTTAGATTTGTGTAAATAAAAGAAGAAAACAGAAATAATTTGATTTTTCTATTTTTAATAATAATTATGATAAAAAATAGGGAGAAAGACAAAATCCCCCTATAATTTATAGAAATAATAAACACTCTCCAAAAACTTTGAAACAAAAATTTCTTACTCTATTTTTTAAATAATAAATATTTCCTTCACTAAAGATAAAATAAGTATTTTTATTATACAGAATCCTAATTTTTATCATATAAATTTTTAATTTTTATTTTTTAAATCTCTTAATTAAAATAATTAATTTTTTTATTAAAAAATATTGTAAAGTTAATTTAAATTTTAATAATTTAATTTATAATATTTTATATTAAAAAATATAAATTAAATTTAAAATATTTTTATTT
>JAWDEX010159348.1:0-19075 GCA_035221805.1 Trichilia hirta | reverse complement strand
TATATATATATATATATATATATATATATATTAAAATAAAGTGAGATAATTATATACAACCATTAAAATTATAACTGTTATAATGTTAAATATATATATAACTATGAAAGTTTGACTTTTTCAAACTTAATTAAAATTAATATATATTAGATATTTATTTTTTTAATTATTTAATCAAATTAAATAATTAATCTTAACTTATTTATTTAATTAAAATTAAATAGACAAGATTAAAGAAAAATATAGCACATGACAAAATTATATTATGCCACTTGTCATTTAAAGATTGAATGTGATTAAATAACACTTATTTAATTACTAATAATAAACAACTTTATTTAATCTAATTATATCTTAACATATATTTTTTAAGTCTCCATGTATTAATAAATCATATTTATGATATATAAAATTATTAAAATATTTTTCGAACGTACAGGTACTAGACCGTTATTATTAAGAAATTTAAATTTTACATTAATGAATTTAAACACCATCCGATTAATATATCGAATCATAGTTATTTTTATCATTATGAAAATATTATAACTATTATCAATAACAATTAATTTATGTGTATGACCCCTTGGAATTCATATCACTTCGATACAACTTATTGTAACCAAAATTCGCAATAATCATAAGTAGCCTCTGGCAAGATATTATGATCATCAAACATGAAGAATGATGATTTCGTATGAACCCATATAAGTGTACATCCATGTAGTAAAGTTCTATTACTGTTGACTCCCAATTGAATATAGGTTATAGACTCATTAAACTCTTAACTCAATCATAAAATCAAGAACTCATATTATATAAGGGATCTATTTATTCAAAAAATTATTTTTAAATATTTGTACTTTGATCAAATATTTAATTCTTGAATATGACAATCCTACCTCAGATCTCAAATAAACTAATAAATTTTATCTTGATTATCAGCTGTCGTCATATAATAAGAATATATTGCCATCAAACATTTTTCATTAAGCATGGCTAGCCTGATACGATGTACACAAGTAATAATGTGTCTTAATGTAAAAAAAAATCTTGATATCTCAAGTCAAAGGACCAGTAATACACTAGTATGACTATTCAACTTATCATTGACTGTTGATAATCACCTTGTGATTTGTCATATTTGGTCACATTTAGTAACATATTTACGAATATATTACCCATATTTCTACTCTTTTGACATGAGACTTTTCACCTAGTTATTAGTATCGAATACTAATTATTGGCAGTAACAAAATATGTCAATCATGCAATATCATGATCCCTAATGATATTACTTCAACTGAAAATTTATTTGAATATATTTAAATTATAAATTCTGAACTCATATCTAAAACTTATTGTAAATAGAGTCTTGACATGTAATAAATCACGAGATCTTATTTTATATTAATCATAAAAGTAATAAAATTAACAAATGAATATATGCAAAATGATGTAAATATTATTTATAATTAATTATAAATAATTTTACAACTATATATATATATAAATATATATATATATATATATATACTCCGAGGAGAAATTCTAAAATTATATGACACAATTAATTTTAAAACATACCTCTAACTATGTTTAGGGCATTGATGCAGTGGGAGCATGACTTAATTCAAGGGGATTTTATGTTGTACGGTGATTGATTACCAGGCCTTGAAGTATATTAATAGTCAATGTCACTTTAATAAAATGCATGCAAGGTGGGAATCATATATGTAGAAATTCACATTTATTTTGAAGCACAAGTCCGGATAACAAAATAAGGTAGTTGATGCATTGAGTGGGCAAGCTACTTTGTTGATCATGTTGAGTAATGAGATTCGAGATGGTGAAAGAACAGTATGCAACTGTTGAGGATTTTGCATCTGTTTGGGACCAGTATAGTCATAATCAACGAGTAGGAGATTTTCTAATTTGAGAGGATATTTGTTTAAAGCAAACATCTATATATTCCTCATTGTTCATTGGCTGAGCAAATAATTGGAGAATTATGTGGTGGTGGTTTGGCGGGGCATGTAGGGAGAGACAAGACAATGGCGATGATTGAAGAGAGATATTACTGGCCACAGTTTAAACGGCACCTGGGTGTACAGTGCAGAAGTGTCAACTGTGCCTAATTGCTAAGTGACAAGTTCAGAATACTGGGATATGTCAAATCTGGTGCCAGAATATATTTAGAAGGATATCATAATGATTCGTATTGGGATTGCCGCGTATACGGCGGGATTTTGTTCTTCTTGTTGATCGATCTTCTAAGATGCTCATTTTATTGCTGGCAAGAAAATTGGTGATGCTAATTATGTGACAAGATTATACTTCAAAGAGGTGGTTCGCTTGCATGGCATTCCTACGTCCATTACTTTTGATAGGGATGTCAAATTGCTTAATCACTTTTAGCGTTATCTTGTGCGAAAGCTTGGTACAAAAATAAAGTATGTTAGTGCTTTTCATCCTTTTATGGATGGACAGTCAGAAGTGTTAATCCTACGCTGGAAAAATTATGATACTTTGTGTTTGTTTAGAGAAGCCCAAACAATCAAATAAAATATTATCACTGGTAGAATTTGTCACTAACTACATGATGAATCGTTCAACGAAGAAGACTTCTTTTAAAGTGGTTTACCAGCAACCACCATGGCATGCCTCGGATTTGGTGACCTTACCAACTTTACTTTACCAGGGGTTAGCAAAGCTGCAGAAAATATGGCGGTATTGGTGCAAAATATTCACGGAGAGGTTTGAGCAAATTTGGCAGCTGCTACTATCAAATACAAACATTATACTGACCAACATCAACGATAAAAGATTTTCAAGGAAAGAGAGATTGTAATGGCTTATTCGTGGAAGAACAGGCTTATTTAGTTTTTATTATAAAAAGGCTTCATACTCCATTTGTCATTGTATCTCATTTATAATAAACTTTAGACTTAGTTTCTGCAGAACTTTTGTTTCAAATTTATCTTAGCATTCCTGTTTCGTCAGATTTTCACGTTAAAATACTAGAGACAGATTTAAATTATTTTTTTAGTATTTAAATAAAAGAAAAAAAAAATGGTAGTGTGAGAAAGCTTGTTTCATCATGGTTGTTGTCTAACAAGCAACAAATGCATAAAGCTTGTTTTTATTTCATTTTTCTATTCTAATTGGGCAACAAATCCATGGTAAAGCTTGTTTTTATTGCATTTTTCTTTTCTAATTAGGCAACAAATTCATAAAATGGATCTTTTCGAAAATAATGGATTGAAATTGACATTCTACTTTACTAATAAAATCATTTTGTTTTCTTCAAATTGGAAAGGTTCTAATCTAATTAAAGATATATAAGAAAATGATTGGTTGGCTATCTCATCACTTTCTATGTAAAACGGGATGCGTGTAACATTTTGGTACGGAAAATGAATCTTGCACAAAAATAAAAGCAAAGGTATTAAAATATTAAATCAAAAAATAGAAAACAAATAATCATTAATTCTTTAATTATATAGCTTTTTTATCTCTTAAATTTTTTATTACTTTAGTTAAAATATTAAATATATAATAATTATATAATATTATTATATTAATTTGTGAAAAAAAAAAAATGGGTACTTAACATTAGTCAACAATCAAAACAAATGAAGGTCTTGCGTTACATATAATAATGATATCTTTAATTATCATATTATGTATAGAAATAAAATAAATTCTCGCCAGCTCTTGCCAGCTACCATTTGTCATTTAGGTAACTTGCAATATGATGAGATTGACTCAATAATTTCCCTTCTAAAGTCTTATTGCATTGTGTGCATCAATGCAAGAACTTCCCATATCGACACGTGCACATTACAGATCATGAAGACACGTGTTGTGTAAGAAACTCAATTGCACAGCCTTTTACAAACAAATGTCGTATAATATTATTACCTCGAGTACGACAACTAGACATTCATAAATTGGGCACAGAAGTTGAACGCGTTGGTTGTTCTGCATTTACAAATTGAACTCGCTTTACTTTTTTTTTTTAATTATTTTTTATATTTGTTTCTCTCTCCACAATTATCATTCACAAAACGGCCATAAAACAACAGCTAATCGGGTCTAGTTAATAAAGAAATCTACACTGTATAATAAGGAGCCACCGCCAAAACCAAAATGATATTGACACGTGTGCTTATGCGTATGATTTGACTTGGTTCATCAACATGATCTTACCATCTAATGGGTAGATGACACGTATATAATTTATGGTCTTACTGTTCACACCTGATAAACACTGGGAGGGTATTCTAGTAAAATTAAAACCGAACACGCTTAGAGTCGTTGAAAAGATTAACGCGGAGGGACGGACTGGGAAATGAAGGTCACCAAATTTTATATTTGTCAAATTGGTTGATTGTAGAAAGAGACATTTTACTGAACACGAGGAACCGACACATTTCAATGGCATGATTGTAAATTAAGAAACAAATTTACCAAAATGTCCCCATTTGAACAGGTGTCAAATCCTGATTTGATCTTATCATGCCGCCTCTGTACCTGATCCTTAAGGATATGCCAAAGGAAGCTGGAAAAATAATATTCATACCGCCATTGGTCGTTAGCCCAGCATGTTATGTGCGTGCATGCATTATCTATATAAACTCAACATAAAAAAATTCACATACAAATTATTTAAACGATTGGAGGAATCTCTTAGCATTATTGATTGGAAATTAAGAATTAATCTCTTTTTTTTTTTCAATAAACCCACTTTCTTCTTCTTCCTTTAATATATATAATTCCCTTGGCTTTTCAGTTTTCTCAATCGCAGAATACTTTCGTTCTTTCTCGCAATCAAGGAGCAACTTTTTTCTTCTCTCTTTCTCAATTTTTCTTTTCCAGAGAAGTTGAAATGAGTTCTTCAATGCTTAAAGTTTTGTTCTTCCTGGGTCTTTTGGCTACTTCTTCCATGGCTCAGGCACCAGGGGCTGCACCAGTACCAACACCAAGCACTCGGGCTCCAACTCCGTCGCCAACAGCGGTACCAGCACCAGCACCAGCACCAGCACCACCAACTCCGGCCCCTGCACCTGCTCCAAATACTCCTTCACCCAGCCCAGCTCCAGTTACTGCTCCAACTCCATCACCATCTGCCCCTGCACCGGGTTCAACTGCTCCCACTCCAAGCTCCATTTCTTCTCCTCCTGCTCCAACCCCCGGAACTTCAACATCGCCGACCGGAGAGCCAACTCCAGCTGATGTACCTAGCGGTAGCTTCGTTGATGGTTGGGTCAACAGAGCTGTTATCTTTGGTACTGCTCTTGCTGGAACTTTCTTCGCTGTTGTTACGGCTTAGAATTGATTTTACTACAACTGGGTCATGGTGTTCGTCCATCGGCTATAGATCATGAGATCTGTTGTTCTTCTTTGTGTTGATGAGTAGTGTTTCTCGTTTTCTTTTTTGTAATTTTAATTTACTTGGTTCATTTTTCGTTTTGTATTTTCATGGATTCATTTATTCTGATTGCTGATGATTCTATATTATTGGGTTGACCGCTGGAATTTATTTATGCTGGGGCTGGTCTACATTTCAATCAATCATATTGGATGATGGTAGCGTGGGATGATTTGTAGGGATGGGATCTGGTGTACGATAATATTAATTGAAAAAACAGTTTGTAATTCTTTAATTCATGTGAGATTTCCATCTTTCTGTGTCTGATAATGGCTTTTAATTTAATGAATCTATGACGTGTTGACCATCTTTCATGATCAGTGAAATTTAGCAAAAATAATATGATTCTTAGTTTCAAATTTTAATGTTTGAGTTTGACCCGTTAAAATGACAATGACCATTCACCGCCAATAACAATGACAACAAAGCAATAGCACGGGCTTATTATATTAAGCACAATATTCAGCTACCCCGCGAGGCCTAAATTTCGGCATCCTAGCCAAAAGTATTAATTAGTGGGGTTAATCTAATAATAACAATAATAGAAAATGGTTATTTATTTTTATCACATGTTTTTTTGAAGACAATAAAAATTTATAAATTTTTCTGTATGTAAAAATTAAGGACCTATATTCTCTCTTAATTTAATTTTTTAAAAATATTTTAAAGGGATTATGCCCTATGGCATTTATGAGATCCTAGGATTGAGGATTATTTTATTTATAATTTTCCTAATCAAACTCTAAAATACATTTTTTCTTTTTTTTTTTAGGACGAACAAATTTTTATACTCAGTCATGTCAGTTATACACGGGTCAGACACTCACTTTTTTAGAGTACGTGTTCGCAAATTATATAATACCTGTCCTGAATCAATTAAGATCATGTACAGGGATCATATTACAGTGGTACCAAGTACAAGATAAAATTTCGACTGTATCAAATTCTTACATCTAAATACACTTTAAAAAATTTAAACCCATAATTAACACAAATATCTCCTCAGAACGAAACTACTTGACCACATGCAGGGGTGCAAAAAGACGCTGTTTTAACAATTAATATTATCCTAACTCCAGTAAAGCCATTTTTTTGTTCTTCAAATTTGATATTGGTGCTTTCTTTCCTCTTTCCCATGAATTTTAAATTGCCTTCTTTTTCATTCAAACTTCATATTTTATTAAGAAACAATTCGATTAGTATTGCGTGTTTTTGTTTTTGTTTTTTGTTTTGTTTTGTTTTGTTTTGTTTTGTTTTGTTTTGTTTTTTAATAAATTAGTTAATATTTTAACAGATCGATAGATTTCTTCTTCAAGCAGAAAACCATTGCATTCCACAAGATCATGATCAATTTATATCAATCTGTTACATTAAAATAACTAAACAGACCATTTTTAGTTATTTAGCTTGACTTCTTTAGCTTCATCTCTAATTGAACTGTTTTCATTGAATTATTAATAATTTTTTGTGCAATTGAACACAGCATCATTTTTTTTTTTATGTATTTTATTATTATGTTCCTCTATTCAATCATATGAAAAATACGTTTTATTATTATTTAAAACTTTAAGGCTTTCAGTTTAAAACGACAACCCTTCTTCTTCTTTTTTTTTTTTTTTTAAATTCCTTCATTATTATATATGACAAAAGTTTAATAAAAATGTCATAAACATAATGAATATGAAGTCTGAGTATTACCTATTATTCATCATTGCAGTTATTGAACACGGTTACGCTTGACAGATAAATTATGTGTATGATACTAAAAACAGAACAAGTAATTAACGTATCCTAATGACCAGGCAAACAAAGCCAATAAAGGAACATAATAAATAGTTGTATAAATTATAATCAAAGAAATAATTTTTGTGTTATGAGTTAAAAATCGAAATATAAAAGCCTTCCTGAAAGATATTAAAGCTTATTTCCTGACCAAGAAACTAGAGATTCCATGACAGAGAAACTGGAGATCAATTTCTGTAAGATGATTATGCTATAGGCAAGAGCAATCAAAGGTAAGATTTCGATCTTTTATCTTATTGGGAGAGTATCAAAGGTGCGAAATTCAAAGGTACTTATTATATAAGACATTCACTGCAATTCAAATTTCTATCTGAAATATTAATATCACTAAGTTTGAATTTATTGCTGTAGATTGTAGTAAAAATTGTTTGTCTTTGATCTTTGATGCTGAAAGAGTGTAGAAAATACAATCAATGCCCAAAATAATACATTCTTATAATCATCTACAACAAGCACTAAAATAGTTGGACTAAACTGAGCTACCAAAGGCAGCATTGTTAAACTCTGTGAGCTTTCTATAACTCTAATTTAAAAGGCCCAAATTCAATGATATAATGATTATTTAATCTTAAATGGTCCTACTAAAACTTTAAAATTGCACTCTAGAAGCCGTATTTATGAAATAAATATTTATTTAACAAAAATATTTTTAATTAAATTACTGTTCAATCCGAGACCAATAATAACCATATTTTAATTGATCCTCTATTTTATACGTATAATTAAAGTTTAGAAGAAAGTAAATAATATGTCTATCACTGAATAACATTATTTATACATATAGATTTATTAATAAATTTAAAATTAATATTATCATTTAATAAATAATTTATTAAACAAACCTTGACCATATATTTAAACATTCAAGTATAGGAGATGGTTTGGATAGTAATATTATATATAGATTTGATTTTATAAGTTTTTCTGCCTTTAGTAGGCTTGCCAAATTGACTTCCACCCATTTTTATTCAGTATGCCAACCCAAATTCGAATCCTAGGAGTGTTGGTAAAACTTTAAGTTTGTACTCTGAAAAAGATTCAAGAAATTTTAGATTTTGGAAAATAATTAGAATTACTACCGTTTAAAATTTGAATTTAAAAATATTTATTTTCAAAACTTTTATCAATAATAACTCATATTACTATTTTCAGAAGAAAATACTTTTAAATAAAAACATATATATAAATAAATTTTATCTTTATTTTACTATTATTTCACAATAACTTTTTTTCAAAAACTTTAAATCTATCGTTATATATCAAAAATTTTAAAAATAAATTGAGGTTCGTTTTTTAGCTTTTAACGAATGTATTAATTATTATTGATACATTGTGTTTGAAGTTAAATTATTATTATTAATAATTGTTAAGTTGAGAAGATTAGAGGTTAATAATTCTTGATGAGTTTTAATGAATTTGAACAAGTATTAATATGTTAAAATGAAGAAGAACAATTTCTTTTAAGTTTATTGTTAACAAATCAATTAAATATATTTACTCATGAAAACTTAGGGAGACATCTTAAGTGAAAATAATCATAAAAAAAATTATTGCATTAAAAAATATATATAGATATATGAAGAACAATTTCGAGTGTCCATTACACTCAAAAATGAACTTTTGAGTATAATATACACTCGAAAGTATTTGAACTTCTGAGAGTGATACACAATCAGAAGTTCAAACACTTTCAAAGGTGAATTTGTAGGTTTTATTTTTTAAAAATCTTAATTAAAATGGATAATAATTTAAACTAATGATTAATATATTATTAATATTATTATAATATTCATTAAGAAAATATTAATAGCCGAAATATATTTATAAAACATGTAAATATTAACAAAATATTTAATTAAATTAAAAGTAAATTAAAAAATAAATTAACAAATTTATTGAGTATTAAATAATTTAAATTATATTTTGAGTATTAACCTCAATTAATTTGTATTTAGGTATATTAATCCAGAAATACAATTATATAATTATTTTTTTGAAACTGATTTTATTTGAAATTCCTTTACAGTTACATCGGCATCACAAATTATTATAACTTTGTATGGAGGTCGTGAGAACCAACCTCAAACGACAACGAAATATATAATAACTGATCAATCATGCCGTGTTGCATTGAAAAAATCATTAGTTACGAATAATTTATGTAAAAATTGTACGAGATATTTGAGATTAATCCTACTGAGTTCAAAATTAAGGTAAAAGCAATATTTATGAAGAGTACACAACTATTAGTAGCGTCTCAGATTATGACAAATATCAACCATGAGTTCAGTTTATGAGCTTTTATCAATGCCAATAATCCAACTTATATTATAAATATGAAGGGATATTGTCTATTGTTTGTAACTGTTAAATATATTAATGATGCAAATCCTGGTAGGAGAAATGCTAAGATCGTGGTATTAAATATAATGACAGTATGTATTGTACTGAATGTCTTAGCAATTACTTTATTGTCAATTTTAAAAATAAACGATTATATTTTGAAGACATAATTGAAAATATGTTTAGTATTGTTAACATATACTATAAATTCATATTGTGTTCGTGTGAATCTCTTCAATCATATATCATGCTAAAGTCTATCCCAATGTAAATCTTTTCAATTATCTGTAATGTAATCGAAGATTTTTCGCTAAAATACAAATTTTGGAACCGGTCACTCTATGATTCAATTGTCAAAAACAGTCTAAATTTTAATTTCATAATGAGTATAAAATCTATCCGACTGAATTTCGTGAGACAATCTCCAATTACAAACCACATTACCTCCTTCTCATCAAAGTTATTATTCACCTCGTGTATGACCACATAATATATTAAGTTTCTTAAAAAGACAAATCTGGCTATATATAAAGAAAATGTCCTGAGCAGGTCTAACTAAACAATATTTATTATTAATAGGTCAACTTTTCTCGAATTAATTTTACAATGCGCAAGTGAGACAACGATATCACGTTACCTTTGAAATGCTTTTCGTCCTTTCTCTTCAACGTAAATATAGCTACTTGTATAAAAAAAAATATTATCAAATAATGTTAAGTACTCATATTTATTAATTTATGAATAAGATATATATCTTAACTAATAGTAATAATTATTTTTTAATATACACACTCATATTACAACTTTTTGGTATAATAGAATCATAGTTCATATAACAAAATATTTAGTAATTAGCTCACTTTATTTCTTACAATTTTATAAAATAAAATCACACGCATATATCATCTTATTTATATTTAAATAATTTCACATACTTCTCTATATTTTAGAAATAATATTAAATATTTTCACATTAACTAATTTAATATTATTAACTATTATTCATATACTATCTATTATAATGTAAATTAAATAGATTCAAAGTACTAATATTATTGAAAAAATTTTTTAGTCAATAACAACTTAATAATAATATTATAACATTTTTATTTATTTATCAATTTACTTTTTTATTAAATATTTTATTTATAGTTTTTTATTTTTTAAAATACTTTTTTGATATTTTAAATTTTTTATAAAATTAGTTAAATAAATAATAACAATTATTTAATTTTAAACTCAAATACTAACATATAAGTGGCTTGAAAGTGTCCTAGAACACTTCTAAGGGTTATTTTAACCCTCAGAAGTGTTCTAACACACTTCCAAGAAAAAATACTCGAAAGTGTGGTAGAAAACTTCCGAAAAAAAGTCACAAATTCTTACAAATTTCTTCTTTCAATTTGCCCGTTTTAAATCTTAACTTTAAATCATTAATTTAAGACATTTCTCACCTTTTTTTATATAACATTTTAATAAAATATTATCATACATTAATGTTCCTTAAACATTAATAAAAAATACTAAAAAATCAAAAACTATTCATCCACAAAATATATCATTCAATTCGTATATAATTATCAACAATAATTTATTTTTAAAAATAATTGATAAACAATAATAAATTTACTTAATTAAATTAAAAATATACCTCAAGTTGATTGTCAAAATTTCTCTTGATAGTGATATCTACAATGATAATAGTGAGCGTTAGTAAAAAATATAAATGTTAAAGTTATTTTAAGATTTGTAAAAATAAATTTAATCTTTTAATATCTAAAAATATTTTACTCCGTACACATATAATATGAAGATAATTTGTCTAACAAAAAGTATTTTAAATTTCGAACAATAATTATTTTTAAATTTAAATTTTGTACAGTAATCAATTCTTACTAATTCTCTTATATTCTTTTGTATTCGGGCAATAGCCTTTTTATCATTTTAAAGTGGGGGATAAGGCTTGTCCGTATTTAGGCCAAGCTCCCAGGTGTTTCTTTGGATATCTTCTATCAAAGATGCATTTCTTTGGATCCGTGGTTGGGGGCCAAGTATGGTATTTCAATTGCTGTACTCCAAATCTGGATTACAGCTCAAAGCCAAACTAAACGATGGCCCTCGAGGATTAGCGACGGGGTTGGCCGATCTCTCTCCGAGTTAAAATAAATCTGAGTTGAATAAAAACGAGTCGACTCAAAGCACGTGTAGACGCACGGAAGAGGGAAGATTAAGTATAGATTCGAGACTTCGAAAAAGGAAAAGTTTGATGGAATATTTTAGAGGGTAGATGATCTAGGGCTGAGAACACATAAGGCTATTATTGAGATTTTAAGTAATCCAGACCGTCCATTTCCTGACAGATTGTTCGGGATTTATTTTGGGCCTTTCGATTTTTTCTTTGATCGATGCGAATCTGGGCAAATAAACGCGGATTGGATAAAATTCCCGAATCCGCATGCGAATTTTCATTTCGATCAGTGGTATCCGCGTTGGAAAAATCAATCAAATTTATTAAAGCTTAGCGGAGTTATTAAGATCGAGGCATTTAATTAACAAGATTTAAAAACGCAAAATAGTCTCGTTTCCCGTTAACTTATGTATTAAATTTTTTATTTGCAGTCTCTATTTTAATAATAAAAATAAATCATTAAATTTAAAAATAGAAAAGCTAAGGTCTTATATTGTGAAAGGTTGATTGTATACATGATTATGAAATTTTTTTATTTATAAAGAATTAATTATTTATGTTTTTATGTGAACATCTTATACCTAATATCTATGTCACACAGTTTTTGAAAATAAGGCTTACCATATATTTAAAAGTTTTCCACTAGAAGGGTCCCGTAATGTTCTGTAGTTCCACTCCACTGGCATGAAAAGTGAAGCTGAAACATATATTGGACACAAAGACCAAAGAACCGGACGTAAGACCAAAGCCCTGGCGCCCAAAACGAATGAACCCAAACCAGGCTTTTCCATTCCTTCGACGACTTCTCCCTTAGTTGACTTAAGAGGGCTGGTCAAGCTTACATGAATTGACTTTACTAATCTGTCTATAGAAAGCTTCTTCTTTACCTTCATCTAACTGGTTGTAATAATGAGGATTTTGGTCAGATTGATTCGTCTAGGTAGCAAAGCCACGGAACTACCATCAACCACACTTCTAGTTTTCTGTCCTTGATGAACATCTAGTTCTCTTACTTCTGCAAGACTACCGAACTCTTTAGGGTCTCATGAGAAAAATAGTTTTAGTATCTTATAGCCAATTTACGTTGTATTTTTTTTGTTTTTGTTTTGTTATACCTTATAATTGATACTGTACTAGAATGCTAATAATGAATAAACATTTTTTTTTTTTAAATATTAGATGATGTGAGGTTTCAAATTCCTTGGACAACTATTAAACAATATAATAAATCTGTACAGCTAACATAATCAGTAGTTCATATGAAATACATGAAAGTATTTTATTTGTTAAATAATAGTAGCCTGAAATTTCTGGACTCCTTGTGGTAGATGAGATAAGTCTGATTTTCTTTTAGAATATGTATGTTCGGAGTGACACATAATTTGTACGTAGCCCTTTCTTATTTTAGAATATAAGACATTTATTTTATTAGATCTCTCTAGATTATAGTATGGAGTAATCAAATGACTACAAAGAGATGTGGTGAGCAATGACCTACTTGTTTTTGTACCATATTAAGGAAAGGGATTGATTGCTTACTCCTCATGCTTCAATATAAGCCGTCTTCATACCCCAACTTGGATTCTCGTGCTTCCCAGAAGAACGGTGGATGGCGTTCTAACACAAAAATAGGAATTCTATTTGAGAAATACACGTATAGTCATTTATTTGCTCCTTAAGTTTAGAAGAGTTCGTAATCAATCACAATACCACCAGCTATAAGGCGGCACTCGCAAAGGAAACATTTGTTTTTCTTTTCTTCAGTCCATTGAAATCTGTAAAGAAATTTTAGCCATAGAGAGGTCACTGCCAAATATGTCTACTAACGGTGCAGTAGAAGAAACAAAGGTTCCTCTGCTTGAGGATTCAGCTGATTATGGGCGAGATGATTCGGATCAAACTCTTACAAAAAGGGTTTTGATTGAATCAAAGAAGCTGTGGTATATAGTTGGTCCAGCTATCTTTAGCCGCCTTGCATCTTACTCCATGCTGGTCATCACCCAAGCGTTTGCTGGTCATTTGGGTGATCTTGAGCTTGCTGCTATATCCATTGCTAATAATGTCATCGTTGGTTTTGACTTCGGCCTCTTGGTAACTCTTTCTCTACAGAAAATCAAACTCGGTAGTAATTAAAAGGTTAATTCTTTATCTCCTCACAACTGCTTCTGACTGTTTTCTTTGTTCATCAGCTGGGAATGGCAAGTGCATTAGAAACTCTATGTGGACAAGCTTTTGGAGCCAAAAAGTATTACATGTTGGGCGTCTACATGCAACGATCTTGGATTGTGCTTTTCATTTGCTGCGTTCTTCTTTTGCCTTGTTATCTATTTGCCACACCAGTATTGAAGCTCTTGGGCCAGCCGAATGATGTGGCAGAACTGTCTGGGATGGTTGCTTTGTGGATGATACCACTTCATTTCAGTTTTGCTTTTCAGTTTCCTCTGCAGAGATTCCTGCAAAGTCAACTCAAGACTATGGTAATTGCATGGGTTTCTTTGGTGGCTCTATTGATCCATATATTTGTAAGTTGGCTGTTTGTGTATAGAATGAAGCTGGGCGTAGTTGGCACAGCCGTTACTTTGAATTTTTCTTGGTGGGCTTTGGCTTTGGGCCATTTTGGCTATGTTATCTGCGGGGGTTGTCCCCTTACTTGGACTGGCTTCTCCATTGAAGCATTTTCTGGTCTTTGGGAATTTGTGAAACTTTCTGCTGCTTCTGGTGTCATGCTCTGGTACGACCTCTGAATAACAAATTTAATATGGCCTCTGAAACATCCATTGATTTTAAACAACTTTCCTTATCAGTCCCGTGATTGTTTTCTGTTTCTTTTTGAATAATTTTTCGTGACAGCTTGGAGAATTGGTACTACAGAATATTAATATTGATGACTGGAAATTTGCAGAATGCAGAGATAGCCGTGGATGCTTTGTCTATTTGGTAGGTGTCTTTTACACAATTATTAATAAAGTATCATTAGTTGTTGACTCATATCAGACGAAAATAAAATAATTTTGTGTTCCGTCTTTCGTTTGAATACAAATTCCCTATTAAGTAATAATTAATTAATACGTTTGTCTAATTTTATGATTTGGCAGCATGACAATAAATGGGTGGGAGATGATGATTCCTCTCGCCTTCTTTGCAGCAACCGGGTAACAACTCTAATTTCCCTTTAAAAGGCTTTTGTCTTCGTCTAAATTATGAACCCAATTAAGTCAGAGGCCAGCCGATGGCCAAGTTGTATGAATACACATGCAAATCGAACGCCTAGCATTTCTTAACTGTACATAATGATGAATCAATCATCTACGTAATCTTTGATATTCACAAATTTGTATATATCTTTTCTAACGCGTCTTTTTTTCTGTGAGTCATGTTCACTCAACGTTGATGTCTCACTCTGGAGGTGTCCACATTGCTCTTGTATTTGGTCTAACTTTCTTTGTCTTTTTCTGATGTTTTGCTCGACTGAAATTCTGTCATTAATTTCCAAAAGCCATATGCTTGTCACAACATTTGTCCCTCACCATGTCCTCCACATCATCTTGTAATTATTAGACTTGTCCAGATTGAGGCCTGATGTGATGCCCCAATAATCTGCTCCACATATTCCTTGTGTTTAGTTTAATGTCATCTTTTATCAAAGATGGAGTAAGAGAGAGCATTTTTTTTTTCAGTAATCAATTAATTAGTCATCAATTAGACAACGATTTGACTACCATTTTCTTGTCATTATTATGGAAAAATACAAGGATGCCATCTCAGATCCACCCAAGAGAGGATCTTTAATTTTCTTTTCAAACAAAATCTTCATCAGAGTGTCGTAGAATGAAATTGATTTGGGGCTCTTACGGTAAACGTAAAGGTCAAGCATAAATTTTTGTTCAGATTAACATGAAAAAAAGAAAAGAAAAGATTTAATTTTTATTTGTGTATGAAGTAGAATGTCATTTAAGGTACATGAATTGTAAAAAAGAGAGCCGTTGCTTCACATATAAATATTTGCTAGTGTCTGCATAGACTTTTTGATCCAAATTTAGAGAAAAGATAAATACAAATATTCATGGAAAGAACGTATATGCTTGTGGTCTATTAGTTGCTGGTACTTGAGAAAGAGAAATGGATTCAATGGTTGTCATGATATATAATATGAATTGCAGAGTGAGAGTTGCAAACGAGCTTGGAGCTGGTAATGGAAAAGGAGCCAAATTTGCCACTATCGTATCAGTGGCAACATCAGTCATAATCGGTCTATTCTTCTGGTTATTAATAATGATCTCCCACAACGAGCTTGCCTTGATATTTTCCTCCAGCGAAGCTGTCCTGCGAGAAGTAAATAAGCTTTCCAGCCTCTTAGCATTCACTATACTGCTCAACAGTGTTCAGCCAGTTCTCTCTGGTAATAGTTAATATATAATTTATTTTAGGCTTCTTATGTATAGAGGCTAATTTGATTCATTGTAAAAGGTTAATTTATACTTTCTTTGGGTTATTATTTTTATAGGAGTGGCTGTGGGATCAGGATGGCAATCATATGTTGCATACATAAACTTAGGCTGCTACTATATCGTTGGTGTTCCACTTGGATTTTTAATGGGATGGGTCTTCCATCAAGGCGTTATGGTACGTATGATTTATTTATTTATTTATTTTTGTTCCCCTCTAGAGGAGCTTCGTATGTGTTTTGTATATAGGTTTGGTATGTGTTTGTATTCTAACTTTTCTGACATTTTAAATGAAATACTTCATTTAGGGAATTTGGGCTGGAATGATTTTTGGAGGCACAGCAATACAAACATTTATACTGGCCGTTATTACCATGCGATGCGACTGGGATAAAGAGGTATAAGAGCCATTTAATTAAATGAATGTATATAATTTTTCCTCAGCAGAAAAAGAGTCTTATTTTATGTTCGCAAAACCTTGTCTTGTGACTAAATTAATTGCAGGCAGAGAAAGCAAGTAGGCATATAAGAAAGTGGGCAGTAACAACGTGATAATGACATGACATATACAAAAAGGACGGCTTGTCACGATCAAGTGAAAGGGATCCTTAACCTATTTGGATTGCCAGTCAGATTTTGATTGGCTTTAGGCCTCTATTATTCTAATGTTATAATTTTCCAATGAAATTAATTACAGGATTATTTTACGAGGAAATTCATTTTGTTCTATTCTAGAATATATACCAGTATGCAATTAAGATTTCATTTAAGATATAGTGCCAGTGTAGTATTTTGAAAACAAAATCACAAAGGAATTTAGTAATCCCAATATTAAATGAGACAACATACAATTAATTTTGTATAAATATTTGATGTTTAATAATAATTACCTTATCAAAATTCTAAATGGAGTTTAATTGCCTTTTAATCTTAGAACAGATATTTTATAAATGTCAAGTAATGAAAGATTAATTTCATAACTTGATGATTTTTGCTGATCCAAGATGTATTTTCTTCAGTCTTTTAAGATATTGTATCTGCAGTGTTAATAAAGCGTCCGTATTTAATATTTGTACCCATTGAAGTGTTAATAAAGTGCGAATATTTAATACACAATGGTGTTGCAATTGGTTTATAAGATGTTCATAGAAGACAAGGAGATATGGTGTTAAAGTTTTGTAATCTCTGTTCTTGATTCATGTTACATGAAAGGGGAAAAATAAAAGATTTGAGGACAACAATGTGTTGGAATCATTTAAAATATATAGACTCATACAATTATAATTATAGAATTAAAACACTTAATAAATAATTATACCCGTATAATATATTGGGCCGTAATAAAATGGACATGTATTTTGAATCAGTATTTGATTTATGGTTTCATTGGGCCAAAAGCCCAGTTTAAAATTTATTAAAATTTTACTTTAAAATTTTTCTTGTTTTTCTAGTTTTTGATTTTGCAACTTATGTTAGTACATAAAGGAAGTCACGAATTCGTATGAAAGCATTAGGGGTATGTTTATTGGCTTTTGAATCATTACGTGTTATGAATAAAATTGATGAATCCTGTGTTTTAATTAGTTTAAAGAGTTTTGAATCTTTAACAATTGGTATTAAAGTTATGAACTATCATTTCGTTCATAATTATGACTGATTTGCCGTATTTTGAGTTGTAGGTTAAAAATATTTCGAATTTAATAAAATCTTTGATTTTAATTATATTTCGTAAAAATGGGGATTGGTTGATGCTATAGATCATGGATATATATATATATTTTTTTCTAAATTTTGCTGCCAATATAAGTGAGTTGGGTTGAAAATCAATTTTGTGACACGTATACCCGTTTGCAAAGAGTTGGTTGTGGAAGAAGGTAAAACATCAATAAAGTCCTTCGATTAAATGTTAATGTGGTCTCATAATAAAATATTAATATAGTCCTTTAATAAAATATCAATAGGGTCTTTGTATTTGGTGAAACTTATTTTCCATATGAAAAATTTGAGAAATTATTTTATTCCCAAAATTTCAAACATTGATTTTTGTGCCCAAATATTTTATTTATATTTATTTTTTGGCCAACATTTCTAATTATTTACTGTTTAAATTCATTTTTTTTTTAAACAAATATATGAAATTTTAATATATTCTCATTGTTTTATTATGAAATTATGAATTTTGAATTATATTGCAATGTTGAATGGTTTTGTACTTACCTCTTGTGAGTTTAAGCATTTCAGATATTATTTGTTCATTTATAATATTATTACTTAGGCCTATATGAGTAATAAAATTGTCCTATCGATGATCTTATTGCTTGATAAAGTACTTAGATTGGAGAAGAGAATTTATTGAATATTATGAGATGTATAATTCCTTCTACCTTTTTAGTGGGGGATTGACGCATTTGGTTGTAATATTTAATGTGTATGAATCTTTAATTTGCTCAAGGGTTTCTAGCATACAATAATCCATTATGAGTCATTGTAAAAGCTAAAGAAGCGGGCAAATAGCATGATCCTATTTTTACATGCAAACTAATGATGCTTTTATTTTCTTCGACTATAAGTATTATTCAAATCTCTACGATTTTGACACTCAGTGGGATAAACCACAAGCAATGGACTAAATTTCTCTTAATGAACTTAACGATTATAAAATTAAATTTGGCTTTAAGAGTTGACCCTCTCATGAAACCCACTACCAAAGTTTCTACTGGAGACAAATTTTATGATGAGTGAGAGCACTTAAACTGTTAGAAATATACCTTAAAGCCAATCATGTTATATTATTTGAGGGCATTACTTTATTGTATATATAATCTTGTAATTAGTTATAAAATTATTTATAATTAATAAAAT
>JAWDEX010159319.1:0-19080 GCA_035221805.1 Trichilia hirta | reverse complement strand
CATCATGTTGACAAGGACCTTCTTGGCTGGTGGTTATGTGAACGACAAGTCAAATCTGGAGGATTAAATGGCCGCCCTGAGAAACTTCCTGATGTGTGTATCTTCTTTAAGATGAACTTCATGTAAGAACATTATTGTAGGCTCTTCTTTCCATGATCTTGTTGAATTCCTGCAGGTTTGCTACTCATGGTGGGTCCTTTCAAGCTTGATCATGATTGACAGAGTTCACTGGATTGACAAGGACAAGCTTGTTAATTTTATCTTGGACTGTCAGGTTATGATTTGAATGGGTGGTTTTACATATTTCCAAAGACTCCAGAGTACCCATTGTTAATTTTGTGACATTTTGGAGTTTTAATTCCATAATTGTAGCTGAGACTTCGGTGATATGACAGCTAATTATGAAATCTGCAGGACATGGACAACGGAGGATTTTCAGATAGACCTGATGATGCAGTTGATGTCTTCCATACGTATTTTGGAGTAGCAGGTATCTGGTAGCTCTGGTTTTGCTAAGCATTTGGTTTACAATTTTTGTACTCAAATCTAGTTCATTTAAATTATTTTTGTCTTTTTTGGTATAAAAGTAATCATAGATTTTCCGTCATCCCTTCACTTTTTGCTGCTAGCCTTTCCTGATCAACCATTGATAACCTTACCATCAATTGCTAGCCTTCCCTTGTCAACTATGAACATACTATTTTAATATTTTCTGACCTATAGTTTTTAGTTCTCTCTTTTCTTTATTAACTTCGTCTTTTTTTTTTTTTTTTTTTCCTGTGAATACGATGTTTTCCTTACTTTCTAAACCTGTTTTAACCAGTTGTGAGTTCCAAATATTTCACGTAGGATGGAAAGATTTTCAACCGTAATATAGTACTTTCCTGGCATCTGCATCCCTTGTGCGATTATTTCCCAAGGGATACTCTTATCCTGAGTATTTGTTAGATGTTTGTTTGTCTAAACTGGGGTTATTTAATGTTTGTCGTTGATACAGGACTCTCACTTCTCGAGTATCCAGGATTGAAAGTAATTGATCCTGCTTATGCTTTGCCTGTTGATGTTGTCAATAGGATTTTCTTTGGCAAATGACAGAAATTTGGAAGGTGTTTGTCAGACATCAGCATCAGCATCAGCAACAATTCAGTGACTAATTATATTATGGCATTGGTATTGGGGATCTTTCTGCATTTCCTTTTCCATTTTTAAGTGCTCATTTAATTGAATCTTAAGTGAAGTAGTTATACTTTATGTTGTGGACTGAGTATAAATGTTTAATTAACATATTAACTTATTATTGTGTAATTCATAGTTGGGACTTTATAGCTGTTTAAAGACTTGTATTGACTAACATACCGTACAATTACGATAGTTGATAGAATATTTCGCATTCTTTCATCCGATTTTTCTATCTTTTTATTTTGCATTTGATGCTATTTCCGAATATAGCTGGGGTTCCAGCTACATGTTACAAGATTTCAAGATCCTATCCCATCTTATTTGGCGAAGCTTGTCTAAATTTCAAATTCATCATCATATCAGCTGCATTATACCCTTTATAACTATACTATTATTATATACTCTAGAGAGAAGGAAATGCTTGAGGTTGAGCTGCAATGGCCATGGGTAACATACAAATAGAAAACATGAACTGTTTATTGTCTACTTGGAAAGATAAAAGGGTAAGGAGATGGCACATGCCTAAATTGAACAAAATTGAGTTAAACTATAGACTTATGACTATAGTTGTAATAAAAATTTCATGATCATGTTGTTGAGGATATTAAGCAAAGTTTCAGTTATTTAATGCGTTATGGAATGTATATTTGATAAATTATCAAATCAACTAGATCTGATCACATGAATCAATACCCTTTAATCGTTATGATCAATATTCTTAAAATCAGATAGGGTGAGTTGGATTGACAGGATGGGATATGAACTTTAGATCGATGATGGATTCTAATTCAAAACGTCGTAGATCATAGATCTTAAAGACATTGATTGCTAGCCCTACTAGCATTGAATATTATCAATCACGCTATACGATCCATTGAAGAGTATGACAATGAGCCAAAAAGCATCAATCCATGGTCGGAAAATGGCAGAAGCAACAGCCAAAACTACTTAATTCCCCCTCTCAGACGAGGGGTGATGGCAAAATTGCAAGCTCGTGTCCAGTGACTGAGTATGAGAGTAAGAGAAAGGTGGAGGCTTTCGTTGTTTTTTTGCCTACACGTGAATTGATCTCGTCTCGTGAATTGCCTACAAGATTATCCTCAAATTCTACAATACGGAAACTGGGGTAATCACGTGTGTGTTCGGCCGACTCCCCAGCGCTTACTACAAGTTTTCCCAACACATTTCACGTGTCTTCTATCTTCTTTATATGAACGAATCCATCCAACGTCATAGAATATAGCAATCAAAGCATGACACGTCAATCTTTTTAAATCCAATAATGCTACTCGAATGACGTGTTGTAATGTGATTGGAAAGATCCCACCACCCCGCTTGACATTGTGGATCTATACAAAATATTCCTCCAATGCATTCGCCAATTTGAAATGCGTTTGCGTCACCCGCTTCGAAAAGACATGTTTCACATCAAGCTGCGTGCAGAACAGAAGCTAATAATTCCCTCCCTGTGGACAGAACATATTGTTTGCTTAAAGTTTAATTGGTATTTTTTTTACGAAAAGCAAACCCGAGATAACAAATTCAATCTTACACCAACATTTCGAATAATTTAATAATAAAATTAAATTCAAGCACCTTTAACTTTTTCGATAAAAAAGGTTCATAATATCTTTTTCTTATAAATTTTTCTGAAATTTAAAATAAACATTAACATTTCAAATTTTAATTTTAAATTTGAGTTTTGAGTTAGAGTTTTTAAATTAAAATTTTAAATTTAATAAGAAATTTTAAATTTTTGTATATGTTAAGTAATGTAGCATTGATCTATTTTATCTAATTCTTACTTTAACCTTTTCTTTTTTTTGAGCTCCATTTATTGATCTATTTTTTTTGTAATTTAGATATGCTAGCTATGTATTAATAATTGTTTTTCTTTAATTTTCTTATATTTTAGAAAATAAAAATAATAATAGACAATCAATTCACACATACAAAAGAAAAAAAAAAAGAGGAACAAAATATTTTTGAAAATTTAATTTTTATTTTTAACTTAATAATATTTATAAATTATTAATAAATTATTATAATTTAAATTAATCCCACTAGCTCATTTTTTTTTTACTACGCCACTGGCTGCGTACACCCTACCACTTTATGCCTGTACATTATACAAATACATAGTCCTCTTTTTTCTCCATTCTCCACAGGCGCTGTGCTGCGTTTAATTTCCCAATACCCACCATAAAGAGAACTCACCTTGAGGTTCCCCAATGCATTGTCAATATTGGATTTCTCATTTTCATTTCATGCAAATTATTGTACAGTTCAGCAGTAGATTAACAGTGGCATTTAGTTGGGATAAAAATAGGCAATGAAATAATAATAAAAAGAACATTTCCATTCTAAGATAAAAGCAAAAAAAATCAGAAGCCATTGATCATATATGCAATGTCAATCAGTCATCAGATGCAGATGCAGATGCAATCAATCCATGCCTTAAATGTCTATCAATCGAATTAAATTTTGTATTTGTCCAGCAAACCCCACAAACGGAAGGCTTCGCCTACGACAGAGGTAGAGTAGAGGAGTGCATGTACTGGATGAGACGCAGATCCAGGGGAAGATCAGGAAATATCTTTAGACACGTGGAGATTTGCCATTGGACTACTAGGAAACTATTGTAAGACAATGGAGAGAGTGACTGACTAGAAAGGACGCGTTAGTTTCTTCATGTGAGCGATAGAGTTAATCAAAGTGAAGAAAGAAAAAAGAGGAGGAAACTGGAACCGTACTATTATTGTTGAATTCATGCATCAGTATGAGTATCCGCATCCTGGAGCTGCATCTCCTTCCTCTTTTTGAATGAAAATTCAAAAAAAGGTCATAATCACTGTGTTTCATTGGCAAATACCGAAACAATAATCACATGATTATGTAGAAAGTTACTCTCAAGATTCTTCAATCTTTCAGATAATCGAAACAAACCCAATACTTTTTTAAAGAATATATAATAATATAAATATAAACTATGATATCAACACACGATGACTTTTATTTTTGGCTAAAAATAGATGTAAAATGTAAAAATTCACCGACATCTATTTACTCTTTTTATTATAGTTTAAAGTTAACTAAAAAATTAAAATAAAAAAAAATTGGAAATATACAATCCGATGGAAAGTACCCTAACTAACATTTTCATACTATTAAATTAGATGTTGATGGGTATGAATTTCGTTCCCCAAATCCATAATTGAAGTGACTGCTTTTAAGTATGGCCATGCCTATACATATTGATAAAGGATTATTATTAGCTTTGGCTACAACAGAAAACTAAGAAAAAGAACGAATAATTATGAAAGACATATCATCATTAAGAACTAATGATAACACATCTTTTGGAGTCAGGACCACACAAATACAACCCCACGTAACCCATTAAGTTGACAACCATTGTCTACGCTATTGGAGGCTGCAGATACATCTTTCACTTAACCTTCACCCCATTCCAAGCATAACTAATCGTCCACTTATTCTGCGATTTAAAAAAAAAAAATTGAACTTATTCTGTAATCACTAATTTTTTAAATTAATAAACTGAGAACTAAATTAATTCTATATTCTCAATTATATGGCACCCACCTGATGAAATACAAAAAAAAGAAGATATTTTATTTTTCTTGTAATTTGGGGAATAAATTAAATTCCCATCTTCTTTAATTTAATTGAGCGCAAAGACTTATGGAAAATGAATAGTGCGCTTGTACTTGTCAAGCTGGCAAAGCAAAACCAAAAAAATGATTATAAACAGACCCCACGTCAGTTTCAGACTATTACTCTCTCTTGCATTGTTATTACGCCATTCTCCATTTTCTTTCAAGTCATTTGGCATACATAGATCCATCTTGAAACGTGTCTTTTAGAGAGAGAGAGTAGATGGATTTTCTTACGCTCGTTGTAGGAAACATATAGAATGGGCAAGGCTTGCGAAGAAAAGAGGGAAGCTTTTAACTTTTATTGCCAGTGACAACTGGACACATAAGTGGAACAGCTGTATTTATCCACGTGGAGTTTTGTGATTGGTTGAGATCCGTACCCAATCCCATTTTTTTATGTACAGAGACTGGTCTTACAAAGTGCTACCCCACACTCAATACAATTACACAATGCCCTGCCTCGGCCAGCTAAGGGATTGATGGTGCACAGTAACGGATACTTTTTAAATTTTACCTAATCTGCCAGGACTTGATTCCAAAATCCCTCGTGGCAAATTACGTGGCACAAAAACTGAGATGACGTGGCTAATGAGATAGGGAATGAAGAATGATGGGGCTTGTCTAAGAAGCCAAATGAATTTGGCTATAAAATGGCCAGTGTTAACATTGCAGAGTAGAAGCTTTACTTCACTCGGTTCTCTGGCTCTTTTCAGCAGCTTACTCTTTCTAATTCTCTCTTATTAGCTTTAATGGCTAAAATATCTGTGTTTTTGGGTTTCTTTGCGGGTCTTGTAATGGTGGGTTTGGTTAGTTCAGCAAAGTTTGATGACCTTTATCAGCCAAGCTGGGCTTTTGATCATTTCACGTATGAAGGAGAAACTCTCCATCTGAAACTTGATAACTATTCTGGTAAATAGAGCTCATATTCTTCATTGGGGAACAAAAATGTTCATAATCTTTATTTCTTTTTCTTTAAGCCCCACATACCAAAGAAATTGCTTCTCTGCATGAAAGATAAATGAAAAAAAATGTGGGTTATTGATTTTCAGGGGCTGGGTTTGCATCTAAGAGCAGGTACTTGTTTGGGAGAGTCTCCATGCAAATCAAACTAGTAGAGGGTGACTCCGCTGGAACTGTTACTGCTTTCTATGTAAGGTTCCCAGTTCTTACAATCAGTAGAAAATATTGCGTACCTCATTTTTTATTTGCTCTGCATATAGAGTTGGAAACAACTCAGCTTGTATGTTTCAAGAATCATGACATTACTTGCGGACACTTTCAATTATGTTTGTAACAATTCAGTAATCTTATTCAACACCTTCAATAATGTTTGTAACCATTCAGTAATCTTATTCAACTAAAGTACCCTCTATATGTCTTTATTTGCGGACAAACTGAGACTGTAGGTCTGTAGCATGGCTTTTTATGCAGTAATGAAAATAGTCTATTAAGTAGTACCACTCTAATAAAAATCCCCATTTACTCGTGAACTGGATTAAGATTCATGAAAAATTTAGCATTTTCATCTCCTATTTTATTGTAGTGGTGTAGTATAGTATCAATCAATGCCCGTGTGCCTATAGTTTCTCTCTTACTTCATTGACTTAAATTACATCATATGAACCAAAAGTCTTTGTTATGGGACACATTATTAATTGTGAATTTGTCGGATACTGAAAGGGACCATCAATTCCGTTTACTTTTCTGTTATTTGACAAGAATGATGTTTTTTGGGTTTGCTTAATATGGTTTTGACTTTGATTTTTGGATTAAACACAGATGTCATCAGAAGGTCCATATCACAACGAATTTGATTTTGAATTCCTAGGGAACACTACAGGTGAGCCATACATAATCCAAACCAATGTTTATGTGAATGGCGTGGGCAACAGAGAGCAGAGGCTCGATCTCTGGTTCGACCCCACCAAGGACTTCCATACCTATTCCCTCCTCTGGAACCAACGCCAAGTTGTGTAAGTCCCATTTACCTGACAAGCAAATTATATGTCATTAATGTGGATGTGGATGTGGATGTGGATGCATGTATAAAGCCGTGTGTGTGTTTTCAATTTTCAAGGGTTTGAAAAGCTTATGAATAAAGAGACTGAATGAGCTATTTTTTTAGAAATACAGACAGATTTGTACACTGTTATGTTTCCTGTTATTTTTTTCTCCCTCAAATACCCACGCATACCATGTAGGTATGTACAAGAACCTTTTGTTTGTTGTTTTAGCAACTTAAATTAACTTCTCGTCGTTTTGATTTTGTTCAGATTTTTGGTGGACGAGACTCCAATAAGAGTGCACACCAACTTGGAACGCAAAGGAATTCCTTTTCCAAAGGATCAAGCCATGGGTGTGTACAGTTCAATATGGAATGCTGATGACTGGGCGACGCAGGGTGGACGGGTCAAGACTGACTGGAGCCATGCACCTTTCATTGCCTCCTACAGAGGTTTTGAAATTGATGCATGTGAGTGCCCAGTGTTAGTTGCAGCTGCTGATATAGCTAAGAAATGCAGCAGCAGTGCTGAGAGGAGGTTCTGGTGGGATGAGCCTACATTGTCTGAACTCAATGTGCACCAGAGTCATCAGCTAATGTGGGTTCGAGCCAATCACCTCATCTATGACTATTGCACAGACACTGCTAGGTTCCCAGTCACTCCTACAGAGTGTGTGCACCACCGCCACTAGTGACGAAGTTAAAGAGTTATTGGCTTGCTATCAATGAACAAAGGGGGTCTCGGGTTCTCTGTAAAAAAGAAATAGAAGTGAGGGCCGGAAAGACATCAATTATAACATGTACTCCATGTTTTGTTCATTTTTGATTGTGTGGATTCTAGGACAGCATGATGGGTTAATATGATATTTGAATTTCGACAATTTCGTCCCCCGCTAGACTACTACTTGAGCAATCTGAAGTAATTTATAAAAAAAAAAAATGTGCCCCAGTACTTATCAATTCGACGAGTAGGTGTTACTTTGGGTGACTTTGGGTGGACCATGGGAAGTTGACTGAACGGACTATTATATGATTGATAGAAGGGAAATTAGAAATGTAGTGGACCCCGAGCTTTCGTGATAAAGAACGATGCTTCATCTCTCCCGGTAATGTGCTTCTGAATCATTGAGCCCTTGGGTTCAGAATGGGCGCGAAAACGGTGCAAAAGATAAATTAACAGAAGTGGATGTAGGGCCATAACACCCGCTCTAAATCAGTTGTATGCTATTTGAACGGCACCATATTTGTTGGCTATATGTGAAAATTCATTTAACGTTAACTGAGGCACAAACGTACTGGGTAGAGAGGTACAATAATTGAGTATGGAGCAAGTAAGTCTACCATATTTGACTCCAGTTCGAGTTTGTGTATATTGATAAACTACTGCTTCCTGTCATAAGAGACTTCAACAGAAGTTTTGTTAACCAGATTTGGCACCCTGTGAATAGTATTGAGTGCCAATTTCTTAACCAGGGTTCAAGCAGTACCAGACAGCAGGGAGTAGATTTTGAATCTAGGAATACCAGCAAATGTATGAAAACTGGAATTCTAATATTAACATGTAAACTAAGTAAATTCAAGAGTCTAAAGTAAAAGAGAATGATATGTAGCAAAGCAGTTACCTCGGGGGCAAACATTGTTCAGTAAAACGAAGAGGATGTTACCACGTATTCCATGTTTCAAGTTCTAAAGATGTTTACCAAGTTCTAATAAAGTGACAAAATTTACAGTACATTGTTCCATAATTGCTAGTCACAAATGCCTATAATCACATAATCCCAAGCTTTCTTCTGGTATAATAAGCAAATCCAAATTAGCTGTTGTCTGCCGCATACAAAATAAAGATCACCTTGTACCATCTACCAGTTTAAGAGCTTACCAATAAAATACGGGGCTTAAATAATGCATAAGATAATTTGACGCACATAATAATTCAGGGGCATGTCAATCTTCTTTAGCTATTAGCTGCTTTGTGCTTTACCCTTAGTTCCAAAAGAAGGTGGGGAAGATCAATCCACTGCCTGTTTTTTCTTATGAACCAGACCGTGCCAACTCCTGTACGAACATGTGAAAACTGTGAGGTAATTCATAGAAAGCATTATTGATTAGGTTGATTAACTTGTAAACATCATTTATAATCGTGGGCCCCGAAACTTTAGCACACAACTGAATCATAGACCTTTGTTTTAGGGTCAGTCCATTTGAGTTCTATTCTCGCTTCTGCTTTAGTCCTTCGTGCCTGGGATCAGTTATCACGTTTATATTGTGATTTTAGTATATAATTAATTCAAAGCACAGGTCCCAAAGAAAAAAGAGAGGATATGGGGGAGTTAAGATGAGGCAATGGCTATCTACTCAGAACGATGCATCTGGACCATCTTAAGTTAAATGTGGCAAAAAAAATTCACCAATCCTTTAATGCGACAAGGTAGGGCCAAAGAGATCGACAGATGTCAATTTTCAGAACCAACGCTGCACTCAAGGGCCCTCTTAAATACTAGAAGTAAAGCACACAGAAAACTGAATCGAAATGTACTTTTGCAATGAACAACTATGCAGTGTTTAACTATCTCACACTCAACTGGCAAAATTTTAATCTCTATCCCCAACACACACATCCCGTCCCCAACCCCAATAATCAATTCTTTTAAATATGCTGAACTTTCTTTTCCTTCATTTTTGAAGGCTATCATGCTGGGCTACATTTAAATTTACCACAGAAAGCACATCTACTGATATCCAATTTGATAAGTTCTGCTCTCCATACACGAGAAGCAGCAGTGTAACTGACTATATTGCCTGATAAAGTGAAAAGTGAAAGATCACCTGCTTAATAAGAGAACGTCACGGGTATTTGCATTTAAGATGAACCATCCAAAAAAAAAGAAAACCAATCAGTTCTCTCTGACTACCAGAACCGCAGAGATTAAGTCCAAAAACAACTGGGGCATCAACATCGAAAATAATACGATGGTTTAAATTTTGATTTGGAATGGGAGCCGGAGAGAGATGAGGCATATGAGGGGCAGACAACAAAAGTCAATAGTCTAATGCTGTAGTTTTAACAAGAAGAGAATTATTGAAGGATCAGAGTATCAATGCTAATAAAATATCTTCCATAGTCAATAATAAATGTCTCTCAATTCTAAATCAGGATTAGTGTTCAAAACCAACAATAGTAATGTGCAATGGTATTTAGGTCTAATAGTTGAGTTGCTAATGAAAGCTGGACTAGAGATGATGGCGTGACAATATGCAATCATCAGAACTTGTTACATTTCAAGGATTGAAACCGAAAGCTAAATCATAATAAGCAATTGTTTACCAATAATCCTGAATGTTCTCATCAACGCAGCAAAAATTTATCATCTTAAATCAATTCTGATGACAACAAAACCAATAAAGCATCTAAGAAAGAACTCCAAGAAGAAAAATATTAATAGCACAGAATCAGTTTCCTTTCATCTTCATGCAGCTCTTGAATTATTCTCAGAATTCTGTAGGTGTTTGGACCACACTAATATGCATATATTAAGGGATATCAGAATAAGAAACAATGTTTCAACGGAGCTGAATTATCACCGTATGTGAAGTACAAAGATAAATAAGAAAAAATGTCTACCAATAGCCTACTATCTTTTGAAGAATTATAATCCCAAGAGTTGTCATGAACTTTTAGCAATTCTAGTGCACATCAGTCTTACATTTTCTATAGATGGTCATTAAACTAGCATCACCAAGCACAATGGCAAGCTCATTAATGGTTAATCATTAATAGTGCCTCAAACCTACCTCATAAACAAACAATTGTAGAACTACTCAAATAACTATAGACAGGTTGATCAAAAAGAAAAATTATGATGCAAAAATATTAACCAACTTCAAACTAATAGGTCACCATTTAAATTCTTGAGGTGCCATTGTAATCCAAATTGTAGCCAATTTCTCAATACAATAAAGGGAAGCAAAAGTAGATATCGGAAACTAGACGAATGAATTAAGTGAGATGGAAATTATGGAATGTACAAAGATTAAAGATCTCAAGACCCAGTTTCAGTTTCTGCATTGCACAGGGCACATCTTGATTGAGATGAAAACAATAATTATAGTTATAATTTTTCCGTTGTATCATCGAAAAGACTAGATAATTATAAAAGATAAGATAATCCCCAGCATTCTTAGCAGACATCATTGGAACATCTGCAAGTTGATCTCGCATTTTCGCCATCACACAAAAAGGTTAACAAACTGCCTTATTCTATATATAAATAAATTTGTTAGTTCTGTATCTACATAATAAAACACATAAGTTTGTTACAATCGTTATCAGTTAAACACATGGTATCAAACGCCTTCAACTTGCCTTGATGTGGTATATTGCAGTAGCAATAATATAATGAAAAATTTGTGATAGTAAAAATTTATAGCATCAACCGTACCAATGAAACCACATACAGAGGCAACCAAAATTTATGCCAGCAGAGTATCTCATCCATGTAAAACATCTGATAATTACCATGAGGCAGTCCAAAGGATGCAAGAAATATAATTATGCAACTAATGAAAGCATTTTAAATGGACCGTAGTTTATGCAATAGAAGGGTATTTCGTAATAAATTCCTAGACAACGTTGTTGCTAAGGATTGCGTTAATCCATTTACCAAGGCAACCAGTTTTGAGACACTATATTACTGTAAAAGCCAGCATAGTGATCAGAGATTTTTTCCTAGGCACATAAAAACAACGTGAATCGACATCAATGAAACTGATAAGGCTATAGCAAATAAAAATAAGAAACAAAAAGAGAAAATATTTTATTTTTCATATAAATCCATCCACAGATGTCTCCACGAGAGGCGCTCACATCTAATTAACTGCTCTGTTTTCCATCAAACAACTTCAAGATTGAGTGAAAGACCCATTTCCACCATTAAAGTCAAGTAGTACACATCTGATAAGGTCTATCTAGAGACCATTCACTTTATAGAGTATGTAACAAAAAATAGATGAACAAAAAAGCAAAATGAAATATCTTTTCAAAAGATATGAATACATTTGTGCCATGGTGGGTTCAAATTATTAATAAATATATGATGAAAAAGAATTTAAACAAAAATAATGGAAATGGTGAAAAATAATAATATGTTGTATAGGAAAAAAATTGCAAAAACAAAGCAAAATAATGAGGTATCCACTTAAGTGAGATCAATCAAAAAGATCATAATACTCATAAAGCATTTAAAATCAAGCATATGAAACATGAAAAGTAGAGGGGGAAAAATATAAACCACTATGCTGCCTCCAAAAAGGTTATAACATGTCCAATTAATTTTTTACTTCACACGAAAACAAAGGCAAATTATAAGACATCAAATTACAAGACATTTGTGTCTCTCTTAACCCACTTGACAAAAAAATAATACTGAAAGCTCAAGATAGAAGACTATAATTTGAAAAACATTAGTCAACTTAAATATATCTTTGAAAGATATAAACACGTGATCATGTAGAGACACACAATACGCTTGCAGCAATGAATCATACCCTCTTGCACCCAAGAGAAAGATGTGTTAAGGTTAGGAAGAGACACTTAATTTCTGGCAATTGCTAGTTAAGATGAAAACATATATAAATATAAAACAACAAGAAAAAGGGTGAAAAAAATTGGAACAAAAAGAAAAAAACTATTGCTAACGGAAAAAAACAAAAGTTAGTGGTTGCCATCCAGCTACAATCAAACAAAAATATCATTTTAACGATGAAATCAGAACAAAATAATAAGCAAGGGGAAAAAAACCATGCACCAAACTGATTTAAAAAGGAGAAAGAAATGACTTATCAAACCAAATTAGCCTTTTTCCTTCAGAAAAAATTGAAGTAACTAACATAAACGATTCATTTCCACCACTAAACTAAATTAGTGGATTCATCTCCATCTTTGAACCCACTTAATGTGGCTGATATGGCCTATAACTCACCCCCCACCCCACCCCACCCCATCCCCTAATTACCTGATCATATAGAATCACAAAACGGGGAAACAAAATAATGTTTGAATTTCAAATTAAGAAACTAAAAGGTATCAAATGTTAATAAATTGAAAATTTGTCATCCACCAAGAAGAACAGAGCAGTTGGTGCCTCACCAGTATGCGAACTCCCACAGGAGAATGTAATAATGTAAAACAGATCAGTTTTGGGCTCTTACGACTTCAAACTCTATATTTCACAGAACAAAAGTACACTTGTTTGAAATGCATCTTGAAGTAACAAATATTTCCTTCACGACGGATGACATTTTTGCTCAGAAAGCGAAAAATGCAAAGAGACAAAGGGAACAAACATCAATGAAAACTTAGATTTAAAATATCACTCACTCTTTGCAACCAATTTGTTATAAGGAGAAAGGGAGTGAACTAAAGTAGGCCAAAATCCAAATAGCAGTTTCTTCCAGCTCATTTACACCCACAATGCCTTCCGTTTGAAAGTAGGAATTCCTTATTTAAATTAAAGCCCCCGTCCAACGATTCTCATCAATCAAAAAATTTCTCTTAATAGTAACTGAAAGCGAAAAACATTCTCACATTAACGACATGACTTTTTTTAAGAAATCAACAATGCATTCTGTTTATCAACCTGCAAAACCCACATTATCTGAACTCATCACCATTTAAATATGTCAAAAAAACAAAAATTAATCGGAATTGGAGAGCTTGCAACCTTTCTGAGCACCCTTCAGCTAATGCTGGCCAACAGCACAAATTCATCCTCAAATTTTCTACAAAATAAACTTGAAAATCTTAGGAAAAGAGGAAAGTAGTATTCTCAAGGCACCATCTTATAAGCTCAACCAATAAACCAAATTGTTATAAGCTGAAACAGAACCGAAGCATAACTACGAAGGCAACAATCAAGCAAGACCGTCACAAAATCATCATTGTAAATCATTAGAAGAACACGTCTTCCTATAAAGCCACAAGGCAACAACACAGTTTGAGAAAAGAGGTTAATGAATTTTTGCTTGCTTCTGATTCTATTAAAGAACTTAGAAGAGCATATTTCTCTAAGTTATTGCAAAAAAAAGTTAAAGTAACAAGTCGAATAAGTTAATAAACTAAGCCAGCATCAGAGATTTCAGACAAGCGCCAGATGTTTCGCAACAACTTGAAGGGCATCCAGACAAACCGCCGCTCAATTTCGCTTAAAATGTGTAGAATTTTAAAGGGAATATGGAGTGATCAAAAGAACACTCCATCCACTATATGCAAGAATAAAACTCTATGTAGAGTAAGAGAAAATCAATAAGCAATTGAAACGAGGCTTCAAACCGCGACAAACACAAATAAAACATGAATTAGCATTAACACTCCAAAATTAATTTCCACCATGGGCAGTGCCTAAACTTTTTCAACAACCATCTTTATCAAGAACTCAGAAATCCTCAAAATCTACATAACAAACATTAGACTCCTTATCTATTAAAGTAATTTAAAGAACAATAAAAAATAAAACATCTCTAGAAATAGCACTACCAGCAAGGCCAAAGCAACATCAAATTTCTAATCTACCAAACGATAGCACAGAACAAAGCCAACGATACTGTCTGTCGTACAAAGACTTGAAAGGTTGAGCCCATCCGAATATATTTTAGCCACCGCGGAGAAGAGAAAATTGAAAGTACTATAATCGAAAAGCGGCTACAAAAAAATGACAGGCCAAAAGGCGTAAATATTCAAGATTGTACCCAAAATGTCGACAACTGTACGCCTTTTGTCCCAACAATCATGTCTGTAAGCTACGAGATTTCAAATTCCAATAGGTTGCTAATCAACAGATAGAAATTTCTACGAAAAGATTGGTAAAGCTAAAGAATTAAAATTCCAATAGATTGCTATTCAACTGATAGAAACTTCTACAAAGAGATTCATAAAGCAAATTAGGGTTAGAGTTTTACATTTCGGGACTTAGAAGAACGAACGTGCCGAACATAAACAAGAAGGAAAATTTCCCGCGTTCTTTACCGTTGGAGAAGGTACTCGAGTAATATGCAGGGCTATTTCGTTGTAAAAAGTACGCTAGGCGTTTTTTTCATAACAAAACGCGTTTTCTTAACACCTACGCCACAGGGTTTAATTCCGAAAAAACAGATTTTGACTTTGGAGTCCTAACGTACCATTAAATCCCGTTTCTCAACTCTATGGCAATTGATCGTTATTGCACCCTCATTTGAATGTGATTGTAACACAACAAGTTCAATAAATTAATTTTAAAAAATAAATTATATTAAATAATTTTTAAAATTTTCAGAAAAGGATTTCGTTATTTAATGTATTAACTTAAATTTTTTTATTATAAATACAAATTTTTATTTATTAATTTATGTATTCTAATAATAAACATGATTGATAAATTATTAATATTAAATACAATATTTTAAATTTTAACTATTTAATTTAGTCATTAAAATTTTTTGTCTCAATTAAGTTAAAAGTCTGATATATATATATATATATTCAACCCAATAGTCAGGAGCCAAACCTTTTGATATATTCACCAAATGAATTGTAATCGTATAAATTGCAAAGTGCAAGTAGTAAGACTTGTTGCTCGTAATGAGCATATTAAACATCAAATTTTCATCTTCAATTCTTGATTCTCAATTAATATTGTGTTAAAACTATTTTTCACATCTCAATCAATCGTCTGTTATTTCAGCGTACCAACAGTTTGAGGTTGATAATTGACGTAACAAAATGTCAGTGGCCAACAAACAATAAACACCATAAATCAATTGGCATTGTTCATGTTGACTGCATTGTATCCTTTGCAAGCAACAATAATGCAATTGGTTTGATGCATTGGATTGAAATGTCTCGTTTTCTCGAGTCTTATCAAGAGATGACGATGGAATGGAGTGGTGTGAAACTGATACTGTGCCAGAGCTATGGCTCGGCCTCATTTGTTCATATAGGTGTTATTCTGTTTTAGTGGCCAGGACTACCAATATTATAAAAAATGGCCTGGCCTATACGATTCGGAACACTGTCATGTCGTGCTTATGTCTAACAGGCAGAAACTATGAACATTTGTTGATTGTCTAGTTTGATTGATGGTTGGTGTTGCATCAACAAACATCAACTCTGAATGTGTGAAGCACCGTGTTACAAAACAATCTATGAAAAGTAATAATTATGATGAACTCATCTCACATTTAAAAAAGAAAATGAAGAAAGAGAAGTTAAATTACTCAAATATAACAAAGCCATTAAGAAACAAAAATAATTGGAAAAAATCATCAAAAAAGTAGCTCATAACCACTTAGGGGATAAGTATTCAACTTAGATTCGACACCTTCACCCCATTTTTTTAAAAAGATATTCTATTTAATTTATACACTTCATAAACTTTTAAAAATTACAATTTTTATAAAATATTTCGCGTAATTGCAAAAACAAGTATCTCGCCAATTAAGATAATGCATTTTTTTCATTTTTATAATTGTATAAATTTTAAATAAAATTAAATTATTTATAGTTATTAATGTTATTTTTTTAGTATTTCATCACATTCAAGTGTTTATCAATAGATCTTTTATAATAAATTTAAAAATAATATAACAATTATTTTATTTTCTAAAATATGGTGTGATGATATTTCTCTTTCATTTTTTTTTTGTAATTGCATTCCATCTATTAAACTTTTTATTAATTAAATTTTTTTATAATAAATAATTAAAAATATATAAATATTATTAGATTATTATCCATATTAATCTTAAAAAATCTTTTATACTATAATTTTTATGCACTTTAGACATAATTCTAAATTTAATATATTCTTTGGTACATAAAACATAAAATAACAAGTATATAAAATAAAAAACATTTAAGAAAAATTAATTTTTATATTATTATTACAATTTTTATAAAAAAAAATTATTAATAGATGTCTCAATATGAAAAAATATTAACAAATATTGATAATGAGTAAAAATTAAATTATATTTCCTTAAAAATTATGTAATTTATAAAATATATTTTAATTTATAATAGTGTGTTTCGTTATTATTATAACTTACTTCATTTAAGATTATAATTTCTAATTTTTATGGGCATTTGTCAATTAAATGGGTTGCTATTACAAAAAAAAAAATGATAAAAATATCACCACACTTATTAAAAATAGGTTTGCACAATATTTTTAGAGGACCCATTTTTCATCGGACAATTTTTATTGATGGCTTCTCTACAAACAAAAACTAAAGTCAATTATGACAAATCAAACGTACTGTGATATGTTTCTGAAGACAAGGTCAAGATTTTCAACTTTTTCAAACCATTTACTTAATTAATTAGCTACGCATACTCAATGTTGACACGTGGAAGTTGTACATCTAAGTGAGACGTTCATGAAGGCCCAAAATTAATAATTTAAAATTGTCAGTTCAATGTTTAACTGTTCAAGTCAAGTCACGGCTAAGGCGGAAGACGTTGTATCATCATTGATCTATCCTACATTACACAAAATTGAACAAAAATACTCTATTTTATTCCCTTCTGATCTTAGTTTTAGAAATTCGGACTTTCATTTCATTTTGCAATACCCATATTATAAAAAATACATAATTCTCATCTTAGTTTCAATAAAAAAAAAAACTTATAAATCGAGTAAAAATTATGGTAAAAGGTCCTTAAATTTATTATTTTTGTAAATTGTTATTAGATAAGAATTAAAAATGCTTAGAAAATTTTTACTAACTCCAAAAACATCAAACAAATATCAATAACACGTTGATTTTTACATTCAATTTTTTAATAATTTAAATCATAATTTATATTTTTATATTTATTATTAATGTTTAAATTTTTTTTGAACAAAAAATTCAACGCATCACACAAATTTTACTATTATAATTAATATAAAAGCCGTTTAAAATACCACCCAGCTCCAGATAAAGACCTTTGTGAGACTACCTAAAATTAAAAAAAATAAGTTAGGAGTAAAGTCGAATTATCGACAAATAAACTCCAACGCTTAAGTCAGTAGATCATTTAAGGCCAAGTTAAAAAGAGAAACGAATTAGGAGTGTTTGGATAATTTATCGACCTAAAATGCTGGTTCGAAAAATATTTATGGGAAGGACTTATCTTTGGCAGTTGAACTCCATCTTCTCTCTCATAGGGTTCCCAAAGATAAAAAAGATCTCCCTCTCATGTAGTAATTTTATCATTTATAAGGCATTTACACGTGCGAGCATCGATGAACAAGAGCCTGATTAAATAAAGTAAGGTATGGTCATCTGACAGGTTCTTTTACTTCTTCTCTATGTTAGGCTAGGGTGGTGCAATAAATACTTGCAGTTTGTAGGACATGATGTCCCTTAACGTGATAGGACGCTCAAACTGTTCTTTGAAAAATATATCTGCTTATCCCATTTAAATCTCTCATTTTTTAAATATCAAAATTGGGTTGCCTTGGTAATCAAGGTGATGGTCGAGATATCGAGGCGACTGGAGCTAGTTAGGTCACCCACTTAACAAAAGTTGGGATCGAGAAATACAGGATCGGTAAAACCATCAATATAAGCCCCCTAAATTTTTGCTGTCGTAAAACGATAGTAAAAGTTTGAATAGCTTTGATTTGCTAAGGCGATTCGATTTTTTGTCGTGGGTAGTTTGATGCTTCGAACAGCCAATAATCTTCATTAAATACAGATGCTTCGATTCTTCCCCGCTGTTCTTTGAAAGAACTTTATTGAAGTACGGCACCTCTTACTAACTCGTGATACAGCCAAATGTGAATAGATTTGTGGCTTCTTTTGAATTTGCACGATGGTCTAGAGTATCCTTTTGAGACCCATGCAACGAGGCTCGTTCCTAACCATTTACAGAGCAACCATTCGCATATATCGTGTCGCTTGGTTATTAACTGAGTGAATATAAATAACCCTAGTTTGCCTTTTATTTTCCATTTTCGCATTCTTAATGGACCCAAGTCATTCTTACAATTTCTCAGAGCCTCATACGTCTATGCTGCCTGTGTCTATTAGCAACGAAGCCTCTCGCGCTACTATCTCACTGTCTGTTTAATCGATAAAATATTATTTTTTTTGTCCTTTTTATTACATATTTTTTTTATGACAGTGTTATGGCGGGTTTCTCATTTGCATAAGGGGAGATTGCAACGCTAACCTCCAAGCCTCCAGGTCTGGGGTTCTCACTAA
>JAWDEX010159299.1:0-19091 GCA_035221805.1 Trichilia hirta | reverse complement strand
ACGCAAGTCAATGTGTAGCTTGTTGCAGAAATTTCAAAAGTTTGCGTTGTCGAATTACTTCTTGTTATCTGTTATTATTATTCTAGAAATACCAAAGCGATAAATCAAACAATTTCTTATAAAAGCCGTAGTCTTTTTCTCAATTCACCAACTATTGATGCCTAAATTCTCCTCGAACGAAGAATTCAATGCATCATACAGATTTTACTATTGTGGTCGATGTAGAGGCCGTATAGAACGATGCTTAGCTTCAAATAGAGACTCTCAGGGGACTACTTAAAATTAAAAAAAAAAAACGAGCTACGAGTAAAGTCAAATTACTGATAAATAAATTCCGACGCTTAAGTTAATAGATTATATAAGGCCAGGTTAAAGAGAAAAGAGTATCAGAAGTGTTTGAGTAATTTATCGACCCGGGATGTTGGACTCGGGAAATATTTATGGTGGAGGCCTAATCTTGGCTAGTTGAATTCTCTTTTCTTTCATTCCAAAAAAGTGGTCCCCAGAGACTCTCTTCTCTCATGTAGCAATTTAACCATTTATAAGGCCATTACACGTGCGAGCATTAGAAAACGAGAGCTTAATTAGACAGAAAAGGTATGGTCCTTGCTAGGTCTTTTCACCACTTTTTTATGCCAAACTAAGGGGGGGTGCAATGAATGCCTGCAGTTTATAGGACAAGATGCCTCTTAATGTGATGGAACGTTCGAGCATTTTCTAAGGTAATACGCCCATTCTTCTCATCTGATTCTTCTGTTTTTTGGAATATTAAGATTATATTGCTTCGGTAATCAAGATGAAAGTAGAAAAATAAAGAAAATTGAGGCGACAAGGTCAAGTTGGGACGCTTACGAAGCAAAAGTTAGGGATTAAAAATAACTGTTCGATAAAAATTATCAACAGCCATTTTTAAAAAGTTTGATAGGAATTAGAAATATTGAGAGGAGATTCGGTATAATAGTTGATACATGATAGAAGCATGAGCTTAGTATATTTTTCTTGGAATTAATTACAATCCGGGTTAATTCATCGACAAGGTGAATCATTATAGTACAATGAAAATTTTATGGTGGTATTAATAAGTGAATTAGAGTACTGAAAGTGCTAAATGCTGATCATAGAAAGAATAAAGGGGGGTAAAATCTTCATTAAATTTCTAATCCAATTAATTCAGATAGTGATAGGACAAAAGTGCTAAGAAACACTCTACTCGTAGTATAATGATAGAAAATTCCCAAATGTGAGGGAGTAATGCTTCCATTTGACATTAATGTTTGAACAGTATGTATAGATGGTTGTAGATCAAAAGCAGTACAATCAACTTCATTTAAAAATGTACATCGCAAATAAGGCTCTCTACCTCTTAGAATGTAATCTTAGGTACAACATGATTCAAAAATGGCTAGGAAAAGGTTATCAAACCATCAGAAAGGAAATAAAACCATTTTTCTCTATTGTCATTGCATTGGTATTAGCCTGCTTTCTCCTAGATTCCAATATTCGCTCAACCAACGTTGGCGGCTCTAAAAGCATAGAATGTATCAAATATGTTGACATGAAGGCAAACTTTAATTGAATCACCAAAAGGGAAACAGGCAAAAGTAGATAATCACATTAATGAGAAATCACAACGTTTGACACTCAAGTCATTAATGCTTTTAGTATCTTGCAAGCTTTGATTAAGTGATCAATTTAAGATAGCATGTTAAAATAAAAAGGAAGGAGAACATAAATAGACCAAGCGATTCAAGAACATCTCAACTAAGGGCTGACCTTAATAAGGAGCTTAAATGAACTCATTCGATTACCTAAATAATAACAAAAGGAGAGAATCTTGAGTTTCATACAAACAAATCTCAAAAATCAATGACACTTGCAAATAAGAAAATGTATTAATAAATCCTATGGGTTTAGATTCAAGTCAACAAGATAACCTTCTTCACAATATTATGGCATATGGGCTGTTTTACTTTCATAAATCTCCAAGGGAAGTAACTTCCTCTAATTCAAAATTAAGCTCCAACAAGCCACTCCATGCTGTTATGACCCTAATGCAAGGTCATTCACTTTTGCACGCATGCGAGTAGAACAAGGGTTCCCATGCCATTCATGATCTTATGAAGATTTCAATAGGTCTCTAGTCGCTTCAAAAAAGCAGGATAATCACCCTGAGGAGGTCAAATTGGAAAATCGAAGTGATAAACCATCAGGTTGAATTGTACATGGTCTGAGCTCATACAAATATATGTACAAAAGTTTCCAGACCTGTGACCATCAAAATGGTGGGATTAAAAGGCTAATGGAGCCGAGCAATTCAAAACTAAACCAACATAACTCAAGACCTTAAAACTCTCTGCAGTTATTATAGATTAGAGTCGATATATTACCCATAAAGTCCTTCAACAGTTAAGATCACATAGCAGTCTTCATTGATCTTCGGCAAATCTATGCTTCATTCCTACTGCTTCTACAGTTTATACACAAACTAAGCTCAGACATAGGTGTAGTAATGAACAAAAATTTTACTAAAATTTCGAAGATTCATCGAAGTTAGTTCAAACCTATAAATTGTCGAAACATTTTCTGATTTCTTATACAACCAGCGGAGGCTTCCTGTATGAGATGGGATTAGTGATCAAGAAATGTGTGACATTTCCTCAGTAAAACTGCAAAGATGAATTAATGAAATGGATCGTGTTATAAAAAAAAATTAATGAAAATTTACTTTGTTCTTTTTTATCAAAATGAAGAAATTCAATAAAAAGTCACAAGTCACCTATGACTAAAAACCGTGTCATGGTCCCGACCTCTATAACATGCCGCTTGTGCAATCTGCTAGCAAATACTTCCTCACCATGTCTCTATGTCAGGAAAAAGAAAATTCCGCAAGTAACCTTATAAACCCTGACTCTCATCATATATAAAATAAATAAATAAATAAATAAAGAGAAAAGAATGGCTAATGATATGAACATAAAAGTACAATGGTAAAGCGGTACTTAAAGTTTTAAAATTGAAGTCTTCTCGAACGTCTTCATCTACTATAATTGCGGACGAAAATCCAAGAACAATGATATGAATGGATTCTTGTGCAAGCTTCACAACTTTCCCTTTTGAAAGTAGGAAAAAGGCGAACAAACGAAGGAACAGGACATCTAATCGCCAACAATGAGATAAAATTGGGCATACTCTACGTATCGAGAAAATTTCGTATGGGTTTATATTAATATAAAAAAAACTTGTATACCATGCATCATTCTAACAGTGAAAAAATATTATGTTATTCTTGATCCTTAACAAGATTTTCTTTAACATGTCAATCATTTTCAATGATTAGAATTAATTAAAAAAATTTAAGGGATTAGCAATAAGTTAAAGTTTGACCAAATATATCCTACCCACCCAAAATTTCCAGTGAATTAATGAACACCACAATTTCTAATAAGAAAAAGGTCGTTTACTCGTATCATTATCTTCCACTGTAAAATTATCAGACCTATGTAATTCTTATTTAAATTCTTTCCGAGCATCATTTGGAGAGATAATGCATATGGCATCCTGCATAAGATAGCTAGTATTGTATGATATTCTTAATCGATAAATTAAATTAAATATATCCAAGAAAACTACTCAATTAAATTATCAAAATAAATAATTACGAAACATATCCCAAATTCACACTAAAATCTTAGATTTTTAACTGTATGATTATAAGTTTTTATGTCTTGAATTCAAAATTTGTATTATTTAAAAATGGAATGCTAGAAAAGCACTCCTTTAAATACTAATACCGTATAAAAAACTCTAATTTATTGAATCGTTCGTACTACTTATTTTATCCACCACATCATAGTACAAAAATAAGGCCCAATCTTTACACATAAATATACATTAAATCTACATTATTAAATTTTATTCGATTACTTAATTTTAGGCTTAACTAATAATTGTCTTTAAAACATAATCAATACATATTTAACCCATATAATATTAAATTACAATTTAACAATCTCTTACTTAAATTATATATATTATTGTGTACTATAACATTATAATATCAAAATTTTATTATCATTATCAAATGCATCTCCAAATTATTTGGTCTATTAATCATGTCAATATAGAATCAAATGAATTTTGGTGACATATAATCGTAATTTAAATTAATTAATAATTACTTATATTAATATAATTAAATGATATAAATCAAGTATGAATGTGTAATATTCAAATTATATGCAATATGATTTAATCATATTTATTTTTAGCTAGTCTAATTTATAATATCAAAATATATATGGAGTGAAAATTAAATTTTTTATTACCGTATAACCTTAAAACAAGGTTAAATTCATAGTTTTTTGAAATAAGTTTTAGATTTATTTGCAAGAAATTTAAAAATTATAGATTTAAAGGTATTTTGTCTAATTGCGAAGTTAATCAATATTTACTAATTATGAACTTAATTTATATTTATCAATTATTGACTTAATCAATAGTTTTCAAATTAAATTTAAAATAAGGTTCTATTCTCTTTTTTCTTATCCAACAGTCACCATCTTCCACCTTTCGATTTGTAAAGAAAATTTTTGGCTGGCCCACTATTTTTGGCTCAAGCTTTCAATCTTTGCTATCATTGAACGTGCAAATTCATGCATAGCTTGCAGCTATCCTTCGCACGCCCCCAATTCGTGGGGGTTTTGGGCAAAAACTATGGAAGCAGTAGTGGTTTACAGGGACTTGTTGGGATCCAAAATTTGAATTCATGGGTTTCCGTCCCATGTTTTGCGCATATCATACGCTAAATTTTGTTTAGGCAAAATAAAACATAACATCCATAATCATTCATGTATATATCTAATTTACTCTAAAATAAATTCAAATAAATATGCACGTATCCATAAAATTAATCCATAATAATATCATATAAATTTTTCATATAACCAAATCATGCATATATATATTTATAAATTTAAACAAATAATATGCATATTTTTTAAAAATTTAAATCAAATAATAATATATATTTACATCTCAAAATCTAATTAAACGATATGAATGTGTATTCATAAAATTATTGAAAAAATAATTTTTTCAATGATTCAATATCAACATTACTCTAATATCACTTGTTAACTGATAAATTAAATTCATTATATTGATTTAAGTAAAATTATTGGGATAAATAATTAATAAACATATCTCAAATATACACATTAAAATCTTGAATTTACAACAGCGTTGTTATTAAGCTTTTAAATCTTATTTAGGGTTTATAGACTATTAAAAAATACCTTTTTAAGTAATAAATAAAGTACCATATTCTAACAAGTATATGAAATTTTAATTAATAAATTATTCATATTATTTATTTTTATTCACTCCATTATAATATAAAAATAATGTTTAATTTTTATAAATAAATAAAATTTATATTTAAATTAAATGTTTTAAACTTAAGTTATTAAATTTTATTAAATCACTTAATTTTGAATTTAACTCGTAATAATTTTTAATACATAATTGATATATATTTGACTCTTAATATTGAATTAAAATCCAACTACCAGTGCCATTCTTTTATACTTGTATCTTTTAAAATAGTAAAAAAAGGAATAAAAAGAAAGAAGAAGAAAGATAACTATTGATTATCGAATTTTGGGAGGTATTGCTGTATGTAAAACGTGCTCTTCCCTTCAAGAGCGTGGATTTCTTGGGAATGACAGATCAATATATTACAATAATATTATTATCTAAAAAATAAAAGTAAGAGGCCATATGATCATTTTATGACCTGTGTGAGTATGGATAATTCATATGTATACATATAATGGGCTGGCAGCTGGCTACTGGACTGTGGAGTGGAGAGATGCATTATCACTTGCAACAATCAATGGGCTTAAGAGAAATTAAAGAATAGATTCTTAATTCACCGTCCAATTTATTTTTCTCTGTGGTTCCGAAAAGCTGGAACAAAGAGGATTTCTTTACTTTTAGGCCGTGTGGTGTGGGTTCGTTGACAAAAATTTGCGTTAAAAATTAAAAAAAGAATTGCTTCTTTTCCTCCATGGTTACTAAGGGTGTAGTTTGCTTGTTTTCTTTTCTTATTTTTATAATTCATTTTGTTTCCAATTGTTTTGAATATTATACATACTAAAAATATATTTTAAATTATAAAAGCATTTATCGTGCTTAAAAAATATTAATTAAATTATTAATATTTATATGGTATAAATATTAATTAAATTATTAATTATTAATTATTTTATTAAATTTTAATTATTAAATTAAGTAATAGGCGAAGTAATTAAAAAAAATTCTGTAATAGAAAAGAAGAAAAAAATGTTCTAATTCATGATGAATGTATTTAACATTATTACTTTTAATTTTTATAGGGATTAATGAAATTAGTTGGGTGTGATTAAATACCCGTGGGGTGAAAATATCATTATCCTATCCATGATGAACAAAAGCCCAAATCGTAGCCCAATCTAACGGTGGAGTTATGGACGGACAGGCCGAAAACATTATTACCATGAAAAACAGCAATAGTCTACTCCAAATATGACTCGTGATGCCGTACATAAGGCTATATTGTTTACAAGTTCCAGAATTTTTAGCTCATTTGCTTCGATCTCCAGTTCTTTTTCTCTTTAGTTTAGAATTATCAATTTTTTTCCATTTTAATTTTCTACTTTTAGTTAAGTTTTTGATGTTTTTTAAATAACGTATAAAAATTTTAATAAAAAATATAGTAGAATTCTATGCACTAAAATAAACATGGAAAAATTCTCAAAAGCATGATTGGCGACATTTCCATTCCCAGATCTCTCGTTTATTGCATGTAGTCCATTTCCATTGCAAGCATTGTTGATACAAGAAAAACATAAGTTTTTTTTTTGCTCATGCCCTCTGTGCGTTGAAAATTGGTGTGTCCTTTCTTATCATCGCATGTCGTTCAATCGTCTTATAAATTCTAATGCTGTAGTTAACCTCCTTTTCTTTTTTCTTTTTTTTTCAAATAAAGCCCATAAAGCAGCCTTGTCGGCCCACAACTATAAGGACAAAAGTAAGGGGATTGAAAAAGATGGAGCAAGTGGAGAGTTCGACACGAAATTTTGGTTCAATGTCGTCAGAAAGATTCAGAAGCAAATGTCTCCTTACATCCCTACAACTAATACTGCTTCGGTGTTCACCTCATACCACGCCCATTTCCAGTTTCTTGCACTTCCAGTTATCATACGTGGACCCAAATTTCTCCCCAATCCCAAACTATTGGATTCCACGAAAATCTAATGGAAAATTCTATGCCTTTGCCTTTTGGATTAGAGTAATGCTTTTGTTTTTACCTTAATGAAAAGTTATATGACATGCTCAATCATTTGTTTTTTCTGTATAATTTGCAAAGTAAACGCAAACGTAGTACTCAATTGCACGTTAATGATCTACATCGACTCTCAAACGGAGATGTAAAATAAAATTAGTTATCAAATTTATAGTGACTGTAACGTTACTTATTGCTGTATTCGAGATTAATCAATTGTGCCAATTGATTTGATAAGTTATTTCTCACTCCATGCCACAAGAATGACCAATGCCCCAATGATGAGTATTGAATTGGTAGAGAGGTTTCATGACAATTTTGTCTTATATCTAATAAAGAAATGACTCTTGATTCTGTTTGGAATTCTCTTTTCTTTTATTTATTTATTTATTCGTTGTGGGAATATATTGTTTAATAACATGGCATGGACAGGAATGATCACACTCACATACCTTTTACAAATCGACGTGCACATGATTTTTTTGAAAATAAGTTAAAAGGAGGGGGAGTGCTAAAAGACCTAAACCCATGGGGTTGATGTTTGACATTTTATATTGGACAAATATTTGTTAATTAAGGTGGTCAATTAGAGGTCTAATTAGAGTGCGTCAACCATGATGATTGGACCCACTGTGGTGCATGTGTTGCCACGTGTAAGAATAGAAGTGGTGTTTGGATTATTTACATGATTTAGAGAATCGAAGCTAAAAGAAATTTCGGAATTAAGCGACGGAGCTGGGAATACGGCGAGTTTAATTTCCAAAGCCATCAAATTACGTGCTCTACGTGCAATCCTTCTTTCTTATAATACGTGTCCGCTCGATTTCAGAGTCAAATCCCAACCGTCCGATTAGACTCACATCCATTTAGATGCATGTGAGAAGCACGTGCTTCCTATTACGTAACGCGCCTATCTAGGGTTTTTGCTGTGGTGATAATTAGAAAAATTTGACTAGATTGCCTTCCAAAATAGCTTTCGACCAAAATCTAGTCCCTTGATCAAATCAAATAGCAAACGGTGGAAAAGGTGTTAGGCTTTTTCATAGGATAGTCATGCTCACACCAGAAAGTTTCCTTCTCGTATGAATAAACGGGGATGCGTGCATGATGCTTTTTCCATGCGTATTCGACCATGCAACAGTGGGTAAAGGCTAAAGGCATTAGACATATCATTTTTCATTATCATGTACACAGCACGAGTCCTCTATAAGGGAAAAAGGGTCACAACACACATGGCGATCGCTTACTCTCTCTCTCTCCCATTTTATTTTTCTTAATGGATTCTGCGAGGAGTGCTCTACCAACCAAATTATCTTTTGCCATTTCTTACAATTGATAAAATAAGAGGTATCGTTTTGGGACAAATAATATCGTGGAAGCATTATTTGTGAAGATATTGTTACCACAGTCGGATACACGGATGATTTACTCGTTTAATGGCCTCTTGAAAGCTAAGCAGAATCATAAATTATTGTGACAAATTGGAAGAAAAAAAGGTGCAAATGAAGCTAATATTTGGGTTCTTTCAAAGATTTGTATGGCAGACTAATTCATCGTTTGCCAGGGGAATTTAAGGATGCTCGTTCACCACTTTCAATTTGAATTTTGATGGCCAACATAAAAAAAAAAAAAAGAAAAGAAAAAGCTGTCTAGTAGCATATTAAGTTAATTTAATAATATTAAAATTTGACTAATAAGTAAAAATATATACCCAACACATTTTATTATAAAAATATGAAATACTTTTAAAAAAATTGAAAATAATGTAGTATTATATTAAAAATTATGAGAAATGGTCATTAACCTCTGCGAAAGGACATCTAAGTCGTCTGAAAGACGATTATTAGGGACTATAAAACGTTAGTAGTGACTTGGGTTTTATTGCCCAATAATGGAAAAAAAAAATAATAAAACCCGTTTTTACTACCTCTGCCCCCATTGATTTGTCGTGAAGGGCACGCGTGACGACCTGTCAAGTCGCAGGCGCGAAAGCACATAAACAATCTGTTTTTTTTTTTTCCTCTCTCTCTCTCTCTCTCTGTTTTTTTTTTTTTTTGGCTCTTTAAATGTTGGTTCTGTTCAATTATTGAAACAATAAAAAAGATTCCAGATAAAATTAAGATGAAAAAATATAAAATTGGAACAATGTATTTTGCATGGTCGAGCAGGAGAAAATTCGACCTAATGTGATTGAAAGTTTCTTTTTGAAATGGAAGCTGATCAACAGCTAAAGCGAAGCAAATCCTCGTAAGCCTCGTGCAAAAATACGCATTATTGACATTGTACACAGGCCTCCTCCTTCCCTTTTCAAAAAGAAAAAACTCACTCACTCTCTCTCTCTTTTATCTGCACTGTAGCACCGTGTACAAGTACTGTTGGTTTGTTCTCGTGATAGATTGGTCTTGCTCTCATTTTTCATATTTCTTTATTATATCCTTACTTTGCTCTTTTAATTTTTCTACACAGTTTACATCTGCAACGGAATCGCCTTATACAGAAAGTGTGGGCACGGGATCAAGAGCATGCACACTGTATGAAGTTCCTAGCAAATAAATACACGCTCGATATAGAGAGACTATACGGAGAAATGAACAGTTTTTTTTTTTGGGAGATGGAGGCCGACGCTGAGCAAAAGAAGGAATCAGAAAAGTATTGTTTGTTAGGATGATGAGATGGTTCGGTGAGAGGTCGGTTTCTTCGGGAGATAAAAACAAGAATACGCTCGATAGTAACCCAGAAGAGAGACAACTCGTACTTCGGTTCGCGTGCTTTGATGCAAACTGATGGGCTTCTAGTGCAAAAGCCCCGCCTTATAGATTCTCACAGTATCAACCTTTTTTTACTTGCAGGCTTTTGTTCCTTGATTCTGGACTCTTGAAAATGGTTTGCTTTTGAGCTCAATCGGACTGTTCTTTTCTTTTCTTCTTGCTTGTTTTAACATCACGGGATTCCATGACATGGTTCGATCATAACTGTGGAAGGTTTGCCGAGGTTGGTCGTGGAGTTATGTGTGTTTCTGAAATGAAGAAGAGGGAACTGAAGAATGGATTAAGTGTTTTTGCGAATGGGTTTTTAGGTTTTGACATGAAGATAGATTCCTTATGCTGAGTTCAACTGGTTGGAGGGAGAAAGAAAGAAAGGAAGATAAACGCATGATGATTTCTGTTGAAGAAAATATCAAAATTGGAGGGTTGGTTGGTCGGGCACAAACAACTTTGCTTGAGGAAATGAAATTGCTAAAAGAAATGCATGATCAATCTGGTTGGTTATGATGTTTTCAGCCCTCTTATTCTTTTTCTTCCTATTCTCTCCGTTTTTTTCTTTTTTGAAGGACCGTTTGAAAGATTTCTAACAGATTGGTAATTGTTTCTGTTTGACTTCCTGAGAATTACCTTTTCTTTTGTCGTTACATGTTTGGCTTTTGTTCTGTGAGGTGAAATTAAGAAACGAAGTTTCGATCTTTAGAATTTTGTCGTGTCTTGGAGCGTATTAGATGATCTTGATAGTCTGTATATATACTTTTTCATCTATTTTTCTACATTTTTATGCACCGTTGAAAAATCATTTCTCATATAGAATTGTTTCTGGTTGATTTCAGGAAGCAGGAAAGCTATGAATTCCGAGCTTTGGCATGCCTGTGCAGGTCCCCTTGTTTCATTACCTCAGGTTGGGAGTCTTGTGTATTACTTCCCTCAAGGACATAGCGAACAGGTTAGCATTTGTTTTTTACTACTCTTTCATTTGCTTCCTGTCGAGAACTACGTAATATTTCGCCTTCAAAACGTATATGGGAAAAATCTTCGCTTTCTGATTCGCTCATATGTTCTGGTACTGAACTGTTGAACATCTTAATTATTCGTTTCTTTGTGAAATATTTCTGAGTTTTTTTCACACTTTTATCATGAGCTGTTATGAAGTATGAGCATCAAAATTGTTAATGGTGATATCTGATCACTTGCAAGATGCTTCCGGCCTATAATGCCACGCATCCGTTTTTAAACTACCAAACTATATTGAAGAATAAAGGAATTATCGCAACCCTAAGCGATCGCATTCAAAGAAGATTACAAAACTAGAGGCTCATAGAAAAAGCAACGGCAAACTTTTCCCAACAAGATCAAGAGGACTAAAGTTAGATTTGCAACTAAAATCCTATTCAAATATTTAACAGAAAGATAATCTGCGTAAATATATTGAGAAAAAGGAGTCTTAAATTGCCATTGGAAGTTAATCAATCATTACAATGAAAACCATCAGCATCTTGTCTTACCTTATTATGCAACTGGTGTTTTTCTAGTTGTTCTCTAACTGTTTCCGGAATTAAAATTTGGAAAATAGTATAACTGTTTTTCCAATGAGGCATAAATAATCTTCTACCTTCCTCATTTCCAGAAATTAGGCATTTGTACTATAATTGCAAAGTTGGCAGATATTTATTTCAAATATTGCATAGTTTGTGTCCAAATGAGTTTCAATGTCAAGTTATTTTTCCACAAAAGGTACATCTCAAGAATATTAGAACTGTTCCGTAATGGGTGTGGAATATACAAATACTTATCTTATTTATTGTGATTGTTTGTTTGATCAGGTTGCAGTTTCTACTAAAAGGTCAGCAACGTCGCAAATTCCCAATTATCCTAATCTCCCATCTCAGCTGCTGTGCCAAGTTCACAATGTCACACTACATGTAAATAAATTTTGGCTTCTACTTGTGTTGCTACTTGTACATCATTAGAAAGTGCATTTACTTTTGCTTTCTAATCTGTTACAGGCAGACAAAGATACAGATGAAATCTACGCTCAGATGAGTCTTCAACCAGGGAACTCTGTACGTTTTGCTATCTTATTTTTTCTCTGATAGTAATTACACTGATTTATAGTCTTAATATTTGAACTGAAGAAATTTAAGGTTTTGAAATACTAATTCTACAATTAGCAAACTGGAAGTACAGATTGATTATCTCTAGTACTGTTTCCATAAAATATTTTCTTTGGATCAGGAAAAGGATGTCTTCCCTGTACCAGACTTTGGACTAAAGCCCAGCAAATATCCAACTGATTTTTTTTGTAAAACTCTGACGGCAAGTGATACAAGCACCCATGGTGGCTTCTCAGTGCCACGCAGAGCAGCAGAAAAGCTCTTTCCTCCACTGGTGAGTCTTTAATTTGGTTGAATGGATAAATTTGCAAGTGGACGAGTGGGGTGCTTATTTTTACCTGTTGCATTTTATCTTTTTCAGGATTACACAATGCAACCACCCACTCAAGAGCTTGTGGTGCAAGATTTGCATGATAATACCTGGACGTTTCGCCATATATACCGCGGTGGGGTTGCCTTTTATTTTATTTTATTTTTGTCCTTTTTCAACATATCATATTTCAAATTTATTTGATGTTGAATAGAGCAAGTGTTTTGGATTTTGGAGGATTGATTGATACTATGTTTAACCATCTACAATGGTTTTCTCCCTGAATTCTCATCACAGTGTGGCCCATACAATTATTATCTGAGATGTTTTCCAGCTAAATCCTGTTCCAGCTTGGAGATAGAATCATGGCACTTAGTCTCTTGTACTTTTGTTCTGATATGCAGGGCAACCAAAGAGACACCTTCTCACCACTGGTTGGAGTTTGTTTGTTGGCTCGAAAAGGCTTAGAGCTGGTGATTCTGTTTTGTTTATAAGGTAGTTTGCAGTCATACTAAATGTTATACTGGTTTAACAAATATTGAATGCTTTCCTCATTGAAGGTTTGATAGGCGGAAACTTGCTTACTATGCACAAGTTTTCTCTGTTGGCAATGTATTTGGATATCAATTTGTTGGATGTCAACCAGTATTATTCTCATTACAAACTCAACAATCCGTATAACTGCAATGAAGACATTTGGATCTGGTTTTTAAGTCATAAATATAGTAGTTTATTGTTTCAAACTTAAGCAAAATGGTAGCTTGGATTGTCTGTGGAATAGTTTTGACACCATACAAGCAGTTATTAATAGGAATCAATAAGCTTTGGTTATGTTTCAGAGCGTCCAAGTTTCTTCTTGTTGGAAGTTTTTAATTGAGTAATTATGGATCTACCTGTCACGTGTTTGTAAGCTGAGGTAGCCTAACATCAATTTATGTTGATGAGTTGAGCCTCCTCAGAACTAAAATATGATGATGTGTAATATAAGTTATTATCTTCGAATTGTTATACAAATCCTTATATACATTATAATTGATATAATTTTTTTGTTGTATTTTTGCTTCCTCTTACTAGGAACGAAAAATCACAGTTAATGGTGGGTGTAAGGCGTGCAAATCATCAACAAACGGCATTACCTTCATCGGTTCTGTCTGCTGATAGCATGCATATTGGTGTTCTTGCTGCTGCAGCTCATGCTGCCTCCAATCGAAGCCCATTTACGATTTTCTACAACCCTAGGTTTGTTTTAACAATAATTGTTTGATTTGCTCTTCCCTTTGTTGCTCTCTTGCCATAGTGTCTTTTATCCATCTTTTAATAGTTCTTTATCTGATTTGTTGATCATACTATCTTGTAGGGCGTGCCCTTCAGAATTTGTCATTCCTTTGGCTAAATACAGAAAGTCTGTGTATGGAAACCAAATCTCAGTTGGTATGCGGTTTGGGATGATGTTTGAAAATGAGGAGTTGGGTAAACGTAGGTAATGTTCTGAGTGATCGAATTCTCCTATGTGCTTATTCCAGCATTACTGATTTTGGAAGCACTAGGAAAAAAATTGGTAGTTACAGAATTTTAATCATTTTATTCTATATATGTCACATGCAACATACAATGAAAGTCAAATGCAACATATGATGAAAGAATACTAGTAGCTTTCTTGACTCTTCTGTTTGTTACAACACATTGACACTTGTTTTTTATTTGCAAGCTTGAAATCTATTGCAGATACATGTTTGTGTTAATATCTAGACTACAGTTAACTCTGCCATATTTTCTACAGATATATGGGCACAATAGTTGGTATAAGTGACTTAGATCCACTGAGGTGGCCTGGATCCAAGTGGAGGAATCTTCAGGTGGAATAGTTACTTCTGAATGTAGATTATTTTTGTTTTTAGTTAATCTGTTCATGTTGAATAGTAGGAGCCAATATTTTATTTCTGTAGTTTTCCAGTCGGACATTTGAACTTCATATACCTGCCCTGTGAACAGGTAGAGTGGGATGAGCCTGGGTGTACTGATGAACAGAAAAGGGTTAGTTCATGGGAAATTGAGACTCCTGAAAGACTTTTCATTTTTCCTTCTTGGACTTCAGGCCCCAAACGATCATTTCATTCTGGATTTTTAGGTGAGTTTAGCTTTGTGGTGATTGGTATAAAGCATGCTTTTTGGATATTTAATTTTGACATTTGTGTTCCAGGGGTTGAAACAGACAGGAGAAATTTGATAAAAAGACCTCTTTTCCCTGAAATTACAAGTGGAGTTATGCCATACTCTCCAGTTTCAAACCTGTGTTCTGAGCAATTGATCAAGATGATGCTGAAACCTCAACTTGTTAACAATCCTGGAAGCTTTGAAGCTTTACAACAAACATCAGAGTCTAGTGGAACTCCACCAGAAGAGGTGAAGAGCCTCCAGGCTACAATCAATCAGAAACCTCAGCTTCTCCAGTCTGAAAATATTAGGATTGAAAACCAAAATTGTTCTCAAATCTGCTCTGACCAAGATGATACTATCAATTCAAGTTCGTCAAAGATAAATATACCCGAAAAGCCTAATCCACTGAGTAAATGTGAGAAGCCATCACCAGCTGGAGCTAATTTTGATAATTTTAATCCTATATCTGGGCAATCAACAGAGCAATTAAGCAATTTAACTTCAACTGCTGACTGTGGTGTTAAAAAAATATCTTCTAGTCCTCTAAATCCACAAAACCTTAATCCACTTCAATTCCATAACCAGAACCAGGGTCTTATGCAACTGCAAACTAGTGTATGGCCAATGCAGTCACAGTTGGAATCAACTCTATTCCAAGCACAACAGATTCCTGTACCTCAGTCTGATTCGACTGGTCTCAACGGCTTACTGCCTGTCCTAGAAACTGATGAGTGGATGCCGCACACTTGTACTTCTGTTGCTGGGACGTACAATAGACCTGGGACTTTACCCATGTTTGGGCTGCAAGAGCCTTCAATAATGCTCACAGAAGTAATTAATACCCCTCTGCCTTTGCTGTGTCAGGAGATGTGGGATCAACAACTGAACAATTCGAGGTTCTTATCACAAGTTGACCTGATTACTTCATTTACCCAGCAAGACCCATGTAGCCTAAATTCTGGTGGGTTGAGAGATTTGTTAGATGGGGGCAATAATCAAAGTGGGATATACAGCTGTCTTAACATTGATGTTAGTAATGGTGGACGTCCTATGATTGATCATTCATTATCCAGTGCCATTCTGGATGAATTCTGTACATTGAAGGATGTTAATTTGCAAAATCCTTCAGACTGTTTAATGAACAATTTTAACTCCAGCCATGATGTTCAGTCTCAGATTACTTATGCAAGCCTAGCAGACTCTCAGGCTTGCTCCAGGCAAGATTTACCGGACAACTCAGGTGGCACATCTTCAAGCAATGTGGATTTTGATGAGAGCAGTCTACTGCAGAACACCTCATGGCAGCAGGTACCTCCACCTGTGAGGACATATACGAAGGTACTGGATTTCTTGAACCTTAGCAAAATTCTTGTACTTTTGAAGGAATCAAATAACTTTTATTATTCATATTAGCGTAGACCTGAAATGATTTGATTTGTTTTATTTAAGTATCTGCCATTAACTACAAATGTCAGCATTCTTGGTTGGTTTATAACAGGCTTTCTGTCCTTTATCATTATTTTATTTAATATTACTGATGCTTGACCCGTGGTGATGAGAGTTGTATCTGGCTGACAGGTTCAAAAGGCAGGGTCTGTTGGGAGGTCCGTTGATGTTACAAGTTTTAAGAATTATGATGAACTCCGCTATGCAATAGAATGCATGTTTGGACTTGAAGGACTGCTCAATGATCCACGAGGTTCTGAGTGGAAATTGGTATATGTGGATTATGAAAATGATGTTCTACTGGTTGGAGATGATCCTTGGGAGTAAGTATTACCTTCTAATCTGCGTGCTCTCTCTTCTTAATGTTTTTTTTTTCTCCATAGTAGTACATTTTAAGATTTGCGTAGAAGCAAATAGCTATTAGAAAGTTCCTAGTAGGACATTCCTTGTTCCATTGCTAAGTTGCCGAGGTTAAAAATACATGTTTTACAGGGAATTTATTGGTTGCGTGCGCTGCATAAGGATTCTCTCACCTCAAGAAGTTAAGCAAATGAGTGAAGAGGGAATGAAGCTTCTCAATTGCAGTGCAATGCAAGGCATTGATTGTGCCAAGGCAGAAGTTGGCTGTAGTTGAAATGGCCGTTGGGGTTTGCAATTGATCCCACAAGATTACATGAGACGACTTGCTTACTGTCTTGTTACCAATACCACATGTATGAGAAGTTACTGTCAGTGCTACTTCAAGCAAGGCCTGGTAGCCATCGTCACCTTTGTTTTAGAATTTAATTGGGAAGTTCAAATGTGGGAGGCAAAATTTGTTCAGTTGGAAATGAATCTAGTATCAACAACTCCTCTCAGTATATTTAGTATTTATTTATGGTCATTTAAACATGATGAGATGACAATCTTACTTTTTTCATTAAATCAAAACCAGTAGATTTGACTAATTTGGCATTCGGAAATGCAAATAGTTGGGTCTTGCATGACCAGAGTGAAGAAAATAGATACTGAAGGACTTTAAAGGGAGTATTGTACTTGAACTATTTAAACCATGCTGTGGCGATGCTACTTCATAATTTAAATTCAAATTTTTTTAAACCCATTCGAGGTGTTAAAGGCCATACTTTAACATCACGCCTTGTGCCAATTCAAGGATAGGATATGACACAAAGTTGTTGCAGTTAGACGCTGTCACAGTCTTAAATCTGGGTATGTTAATTGGGGCAGATTAGGTTAGGTAGGCGGCTCTAGGATTGAGAACGATAAAGTGCGGGTGGCTAAGACCAGAAGGTATTACATAGAATATTTTCAGAGTCAGGTATGTCTATAAATAAGGGTTGGGTAGTAGGCAGGAAAAAAGTCTAGTGAGAAGAAGATTTCACCGATGCTAAGATCAGAATGTGTCATATAGAATGTCCTTAGAATCGGGCATGTCTATGAACAAGGGCTGGGTATAGTAGACAGGGAAAGGTATCACAAAAAAAGGGCAATCGAGTTAAGTGAAAAGCGAGGTATTTTGTCGGGACGGTGCGTGGGGTATCAAAACACTTAGAGTGGAAGAGAGAGTTTCAGGAGAGCTACACACGGGGCTGTGTAGGAGCTCTAGAGAGGGTGGTTGATAACGATCCCATGGCTTGAGCATAGCCCATGCACGAGGGCGTGCATGTTTCTTTAAGTGGGAGTGGCTTGTCACAGCCCTAAATCTCGGGTATGTTAGCTGGGGCAGATTAGGCTAGGTAGGTGGCTCTAGGATTAGGAAAGGTGGTGTACGGGTGGTTAAGCAGTGGAGCTTACCACTCCGCACGAGCTAGTCGAGAATTGGAGCCGTTCTCCTGATGAGCCCAAGACAGGGCGAAACCAGGGAGGCATATCGAGGCAGAAGGCAATGCAACCTTGAGCGGTGGAGCTCTGGGTGCGAGAGCCAGACTAGTTAGTACTAATGCGGGCCAAAGATCATACTTGCGGGTTAATGAGGGGCGCGGCATGTGCAGAGCACAGCGCGTCGCAATGTGGAGCATTGAGTGCAGCATGAGTAGAGCATGCATAACGCATCACAAGCACGAGAGTTGTGCACAACACAAGGCAAAGTTGTGTGAGGACAGCACACGCATAAAGGGCATATGAGGACATAACGGAGGTTGTCTGAATGTGCAGGGTAGATGCTCAAGTGTGTGGAGGCATGAGGCCGTGAGTGCACACAAGCATTGGGGTCAACAGCGTAACGCTGTGCCAATTAAGGAGTGAGACGCTCAGTGCTCAAGGGAGCACAAGTTGAGGCCCTCGGCGCGAGTAAGCGCCGAGCGATAATCAGAACTCCTAAATGCTCAAGAGGGCATAGGCATGGAGCCATCGGCGTGGGAAAGCGTCAAGTGACGAGCAACGCTAAGTGTGCGCAAGGGTGCATTGGATAAGGCCTTAGGCGCGGGGGAGTGCCGAGTGACAAGCGAAGTGCTAAGTGCGCGTGGGCGCCAAGGCACAAGGCCATAGTTGCGTGAGCGCTCCAAGTTTAAGCGGGATGCTCAAGAGCTTATGGGCACATAGGCTATGCCAATGGCGCGGGGGAGCGCCAAGCTACGAGCGGGATGTCCAAGTGCGTATAGGCGCACGGGCCAAGACCATTGGCACGAGGGAGTGTCAATGCTACGAGCGGGACGCTTAAGTGCATTGAGGCGCATAGGCTGAAGGTGGAGGCGCGAGGGAGCGCCTCGATACGAGCGGGTATGCTCGGCACCGGCGAGAAGCCAAAGGCACGGGAGAGTGCCAATGCATTGAGGGAATGTGCAGGAGCTATGCTCGGTGTGAGCGGTGAGATAATGTGTGCTCGAGTCAGTGTACATTGAGGTGCACGACGAAAAATACCCAGCGGCACGCATAATGGGTGAGCGAAGCTCTATGGGACAGTTGTCAATTGAGCATGACTTAGGCCCCAGAATGATGTCAAGGCGCAATGAGGTGTTATGGCATGTTGGCTGAGA
>JAWDEX010159242.1:0-19110 GCA_035221805.1 Trichilia hirta | reverse complement strand
AAAATTGCTTGGATATAAAGTTGACTAAGTCATTTATTTTAATGATTATGTTGAAATATGCTACATGGAAGATTAATAGATTATATGATAATTTGATATTAAGTTTAAGTTATTTTAAATGGATAAGTTAAGTTGTATTGAACAATATTCCACTATTAACTAAAAAGTTTGAGAAAAATTTTAGTACAAAAACTGAATATTGATACCAAGTTCATAAGTACCAACACTTTTAAATTAGCAAATGAAAAAGTGTTAGAAAAAGCAAGAGTATTAATACATCTAGGCCACAGTATCAATACCTTATAATCAAAAGGCCAAAGTATTAATACATCATTTTTAAGAGGATGAGTACCGATATGTCTAAAGCAAACATATCAATATATGAAGCAAAGATGAAGATTCAAAGAAAGAATGTATAGTATTAATATATTTTGCAAACGTGTCGATATATATGATAATGACAAAAACCTTGAGGGCTAAACTTATGAAAGTATCGACACACTTATTGATACATAGCAAAGATTCTAAAAAAAAAAAAATAAATAAATAAATAAAAAAGACCTCAAGTATCGATACAATTTAGCATAGTATCGATACCTTCTGCATATTTCAAAATGCAATGGCTAGTTTAGTACATTTATTGCTTAAATTTAATGAAAATTTAGAAACCCATTAGATCCATTACTCAATAACATAAATACCATCTTCTTTCCAAAAGACAAGAAGAATTTAAGGGCACATTGTGAAAGAAAAACGTTTTATATAATTCATTTATTTTATTTTAAAAAGAGAAAGCTTAATTTTCAGTATGGTTATAGAACTAAGAAGAGTGGACATAGATATATCACAAAACTACAATAAAAATTTTTGTTTGCACTCTTTCTTTCTTTCTACTTTATTTATTTAATTTGCTTGATTTTTTACATTTGTCATAAATAGTTATATGAATTATTTAGCAATTTTTTTTAAAATTATTAAAATTTTAATTTCATCTAATTTACCCCCCTCTTGGGTGATTTTTTTAGGCCAATAAAAATGTCGCAGCACATATCTATGACTTTTTGAGGAACACACTTTTTGAATCAATAATAATTTTAATAGAATTAATGATGGTATCATATTTCTCTTCTACCAATCTATCCACACAACTAAAATTAACGTTAGGTAACTGCTCATTATGATCTTTAATAGTACACTATTTATCCTAAAATTAAAGAGTTAATAAAAGTAAAATTTTGTCCCTAAATTCTAGAAAAAAAATAAATAAAATAAAATCAGTGAACATACGAAGTGCAATATTATATGCAAATTCTTTGTTCTCGTCTTTCTCACAAGTTAAATGCTATAATTTTAAATAAAATCTACCAAATGTTAATCTTTAGTTTTCTTTATAAGAATCTTCGCTATAGCCCCTAAGTTATATCTGTAAATTATGTGTTATCTTAACGTATAAGGTGAGAAACAAAAAATATGAATCATTATGGATTGTAGGTAACGTTTATTATTGTATTAGGAGAGAGAAAAAAAAATTAATATCATGATTGATAGTTATAATTATATAAGTTAAAGATTTTTCTATCATAAATTTTAAAAATAATTTGATAAATTTTAACATTAAAATATTAAAATAATATATAATAAATATAATATACATAATTGATGTGCAAAATCAAATTGCTACCCTACCTGTCAAACTACACAATGGTCAACCTTAAACATCACATAACAATGGTTGATTGATCTCCGTCTTCTCAAATGTATAGATATAGTAAAATTTAAAGTAATACTTATTATTTGATAAAAAAAAAATTATGATATTTAAGTTAATATACGAAAAAGTGCAAATAAAATAAAATCAAAGTGAGACAAAAAATTTCTCAAAATTATTATCATAATTTTAGAAAATTATTGAGAAGAAGATGAATATTGAAAAGTTGATCTTGAGTGCTTTATTTCTTTTTTTTATTAAATTTGATTTTTTTTTATAGATGTAATTCTCATGTCTTATAAATATTTTATGTAAATTATGAAAAAACAGGATCGACAAGAATTTTTGCGCCGCTCAAAAGACGCGTGCAAACCTTAACAAGTCGGAAGTATAATAATTATTACGCTATTATTTTTTATATTTGGTGATAAAGGTGGCCCAATATGCAACACTATTATGTGAAAGTGAGCGAAAAAGATGTACAAACAGTGGTCGACACGTACTATACCGCCCTTTTTTAAGTTATTGATATGTTGCTGCCGAAAATTACTGTTCCTAACATGACAAGAATAACCCTGAGATTCTGTCCAAACGCCATCTCAAGTAGGCCAATGGGGGGTTCGCCTCGGGGATCCAAATGATACCCCCATTGGACTAGGCTTGAGAGCATCAACGAGGCCCAAGCCTTGGTAAAAGCAGCAAAAGTGGGTATTGAAGAGTGGTTCTGACCAAGTGGTGTAGGGATGATATGGCCAAGGCGAGGTCCTGGGCAATGGTTTCTCCCTTTGTCTGAAAATTGTCGCATGACCTTGCTTCGATTCAGACAAGAATTTGTACCAGCCCCCTGACCATGTGGCCAAGGTTCTGACCTTGTCGTTTAGTGGCCGCAGTCTAAATCCCCAACAGACATATAATTAAACTATCAAATACTATATAATCATTCTATCTAATAGAACTAAAATTATTTTAGTTTTAGCATGAAATAAGTACTTAGTTGATTTTTATAGTATTATTGAATGGGCTCTTATTTACACAGTCTTCCGAAATGTGATAAAATGAAATGAGGTAATGGTAAATATGGCAATGGCTTTCATATCTTTATCTCGTTTCTGGATTAAATAGTAATTAACCACGAATTTGTATGTCTGAATTTATTGAAGAAAGAAAATAAGAATTTTATTTAATCAAGTTTCTTTTTTTGATTGCATCAACAAATTTTCAGTCCATTGTTTTTACCCCACTCTTCACTTTACCTCACACAAGAAAGGAAATTACGTCGATCATTTTCTAAAGTAACGAATGGAAATTGCAATTTTGGAAGAAAAATTCTTGTGTTTCCACTGGAATAATTCAATATAAAAAATTCTTGTGTTCCCATTGGAATAATTTAATCTGAAAAATTATTCTGTTCCCATTTGGCATATGATCCGCTATGATTGTTTATGTATATCTTCTTCTTTACAAAAACAACTTTGAAATTACATTATTATATTTTAGTAATTTTCTTTTGAAACTCCTTATCAAAGAAAAAAAAAATTTAAATAAATTTTTTTATAATTTTAATATTATTAATTAATTTATTTATTTATAAATTAAACGATAATGATCCATCAAGTATATTGTTCCGTAAAGGGGAGTGTGCCCAAGATGGATTGTTAAATTCCAAGTTCACATTTGTCACGTAATTGCCCATATCAGCCCCAATTTTAGGGTTCAGCCACAGACTTGACAACCTATTATGGATTTTTATTAAAGTATCATAAATTATTCTTGGTCTGCGAATTGGAACTTGGAAATTATTGGTGTTACTGAATTGAATTTTACAGGCCAATTAGAAGGACTATTTTTGGACAAGGGCGAATGCTTATTCAACAGCAATTATTAGAATATTCATTATGGCACTCAAACATCCATCATAACCCACGAAAAAAGGAGACACGGCTTTCAAATTACATTCAAGTGGTTCTTAATCTTTGGATTATACAATTTAATATTCTGATGATTTTTTTTTCCATGAACTCTAGTTGTTGAAAAAAAATTCTGATTTTATGTGAGCTGATGAATTGCCGTTTATGATACTGCAGAAGATTTCAGTGGATAACTATTTGCCCGGCATTAACTCATGGTCACGAGAGATATGTTACATTATAAAAAAGAATAGGTCCCGCATATTTATCAACGACTTAAAATTATATTAGCTGAAAATGAAATGATTGATTCAACATTTTGACTTATTGGAGGATCACTACGTCAATTGCCAAATTCACACACATACACAAACACACAATAATATTAATAATAATTATAATTGAAAACCAAAACTAAATTTTTTTTAAACTCATATTTTCTATTTACCATAAACATGTTGTTCGTTCGACAAATTAATAAAAAACCAGGCAATTCGCATATCCTAGGCCCTATCTATTATCCGGTTATTTGAATAATTGTGAAAAAGAAAACGTTTTTTTCCTCGTTATAGATTCCACTTCGGCACATCGATCTGGATCCGGGTATATCAAACCCAAGCTGTGGTCAAAACAAGGAAGAATTTTTATTTGCTTCATTGCCTGCTTGTCTCTGGAACAGAATTTCAATACTGCAATAATACTGGTCCCAGCTTCTCGTATTAATTAATTAGTAATCCTTATCTCTTTGCATTCGACTCGAGTCTTCCAATTGTTGTGTAGGATTTGGCCATTTGGGCTGCCTACACGTAATTACAATAGCCGCAAGAATCTCCTTAGTCTTCGAACTTTTTTCCTTCTGACGACTATCTTGGTCGAATTTCTTCTTCCCTCTTCCTTCTTCTTTCTTCTTCGTTGATATCAACCAGTGATTTCACTTGGATCTTTTCAGATATGACTGCAAAGATATCGATTCTCTTCTTCTTACCAATCTTCATATTCTCGTTAATGACAGTCGAGGCATCTACTAAATGTAACAGATCATGCGGAAACAGTCACGTCCCTTATCCATTTGGGTTTTCCACCGGTTGCCATATCCATCTGAATTGCAGCTCAGAAGGCCAAATTTCTATCGGCGAATTTCCAGTTCAAACCATGAACGACGATAATATAAAAACCATCATCCAACCCACTTGTAACCGTTCAATCCAGTCCCTTCGACAACTCTATGGAAAAAACTATGCCCCATCAGCAAAAAACGCAATACTATTAAGTAACTGCAACTCTTCAAAGACTTCAACGACGGGATGCAATATACCTTTCATTGACGTGAGGACTCAGTTTCAGTCTCTTAAATGTGACTCAAATAATAGCAGCAATATAAGCTGCTATTCAGAGGGGAAATTCGAGGGATATCTTGATTATGGAAACATGAGCACACGACAATGCAAGTATCTTTTGTCGTCTATATCCTTAGAGTGGCCGTTGAACCATTCGATAGCGTCGTTAGATGTTAAGGTAGTTGAGGTTGCATGGTGGCTCGAAGGATCATGCCAATGTTCTAATAATGCAAATTGTACTCCGGTGACATCACCGAACGGAGGACAAGGATTTCGATGCAGCTGCAACAAAGGGTTCGAAGGAGATGGATATTCCGCCGGCGCAGGTTGCCATAAAGGTCGGTCAGTTCTTGTTAATTGCGCGGATTTCTTTTTTTCATTCATTTGTTAATTAATTAATCATCCTAATTTACTTGAACATTATCCCTCAATCAGAATTTTAGATAATTTTAAATAATTTCAGTTTTGTTTAATACTCTTCTTTCTGTTTAATGGAATAGACTGTAATGATTGGAGTTGATCAGTTTCTCTCCAAAAACACATAAGGAGTCATCGTAAATAGGCATCCAAAGGGGCTTGTTAGTGCTGCAATGACAATTGAAGATTGAAAATTGAAACTTGGAAGCAATCCTTTCGTTTTTTCAAACAATAAATGAAAGTGCTAAAATGATTTGAATGCCGTTGTTTGGGGGTGAAAGTCAAAGTAGTGGCCCTATTTTGACCCGAAATTATTAACTGGGTTAGTAGCCCTTCAATGTACATTCTTCTCTGAAAGTTAAAATTCGAGTTCTTTCTATACTGTTCACAACTCAAAACATCCTAATCAATTAGACCCAACAGAGAACAGACCCATGAACATGCATAAAAAATGGGTAGTTTCACCTAATACGTTATAGGGACCCTCATATTCGTGACAATTGCGTTTTCGAAGTGGATTTTAAAGTCTAGCAATCTAGTGATTCAATTGTATATAAGTTAGCTTTTTGAGGAGAAATTTAAGAATAATGTGACTTTTGAAGTCACTATTATTGTAAAATAAAATTATAAAATAACAAATATTAATTAAATATGAATAATTTTTATTAAAAATTAATGTCAAATATTATTTTTTTGTGCCTTCACTTTTAAAATTTAATAAAAATCAACAATATCATAGAATTGAAGCCTAATTTATGGATCACCAAATTAACCTGAGTTACTTAAATGAAGAGGGAGAGGGGTAAGTTTCATTTTCATATACATATTTGGTAGGTATGGGAAAGTTTCATTTGTCAAGCCTAGGAATAGAATATGAGATAAGAATTTTCTCTAGCAAGATTTAGTGGATTTTGGTTAGGTGGGTTTTGTCGTATATATATTGATTTATTCTTGGAGAATCGGGAGGAATTATATATATATGAGATGTAGTTAAACCCCCTTTTTTTTTTTGTTTATAGTTAATTTATGATATTATCCGGATGTAATGATACTAGATGTACATGTTGAAAACTATGTATTTGGTTGTATAATTGCACAGCGTCTTCGGATTGCAACCCTACAAAGTATATCTCTGGCCAATGTGGAGGAAAATCTCGACTTCTTGTTCTAATTGGAGGTAAAATTAGTAATTCATGAATCTTTTACCACATTCATGCAGAAATCCATTAAACATTTTATTTCGAATTGCTCCTTCTTTGTACCTTGTTGGCTGGACCTTGTAGGTCTGATTATATATATATATATATATATATATATACTGGCAACTGCTACCACAGAACAGTGGCATGATTAATTTATGACATGCGGGTTTCCTAGTGATAGCCACGCACGACTAATAAATAGATGAACGGCAATTCATTTACCTAATATGCAGGAAACATGGCTATTCCATTGAACCTAACCTGACGACTTTAATATAATAGGTATGTTGTGGATTAGGCATTTTGACAAATGAAGAACTTGTCCTGGATACATATTAATTAGTATTTTCACTTATTTTTTGTGATTAATATTTTTCTTTTCACTCTAATTAAATTTATAGGTAATATTTAATGAGATCTAGTTTTGTGAATTTTAATTGTGCTGCTATCAGGGGTTCTTTCTCCTACGTTAAAACATTATTTGGAACTCTGGTTTTTTTCGTTCTACTTTAAACAAAATTTAAAAAGCATTTAATAACATGCCGTTAAATTATTTTCTAAACATAGAGTTCATTTGATCTGAGAATCACTTGATATTATGCCATCTCAGGCGTCATTGCTGCGGCTTCTTTGATGATAAGTCTCTGTATAGTATGTTGTTTGAAGCGAAGGCGTTCCAAGTCCAAGGCCATAAAAAGCACAAAACGTTGCCTAGCACAGACGAAAGGAATTAGCATTCCCATCTATTCTTACAAAGAGATTGAGAAAGCCACGATTGGGTTCTCGGAGAAACAAAGGCTTGGAACTGGGGCCTTTGGTACGGTTTATGCTGGGAAGCTGCACAATGAATTGTGGGTTGCAATTAAAAGAATCAAACATAGTGACACTGACAGCATTGAGCAAGTGATGAATGAGATCAAGCTCATATCATCCGTCAGCCACCCCAATCTAGTCCGGCTCTTAGGTTGCTCCAATATTGAAAATGGGGAACCGATTCTTGTGTATGAATTCATGCCCAATGGAACATTGTACCAGCATTTGCAAAGAGAAAGAGGCGATGGGATTTCCTGGCCAATTCGACTCACCATTGCTACGGAAACTGCACAAGCCATAGCATATCTCCACTCTGCCATCAATCCGCCAATATACCATAGAGACATCAAGTCTAGTAACATACTCTTGGATTATAACTTTAAGTCTAAAGTTGCAGATTTCGGTCTCTCTCGACTTGGTAGGACTGAAATATCCCATATCTCCACTGCACCACAAGGCACCCCAGGATATCTTGATCCACAATACCATCAGAATTTTCATCTGTCAGACAAAAGTGATGTATATAGTTTTGGAGTAGTTCTTATAGAAATCATAACAGCACTGAAAGTGGTGGACTTTTCTAGGCCTCCAAATGACGTGAATTTGGCCGCTCTTGCTTCTGACAGGATTAGCAAGGGACGTTTAAATGAGATTATAGATCCATTTATAGAGTCTCATAGAGAAGATTGGATTCTTTCGTCAGTGCACAAGGTATCAGAGTTAGCATTTCGATGTTTAGCTTTCCATCGAGACTTGAGACCTTCCATGAATGAGGTGGCAGATGAATTGAAGCAAATTAGGAACACTAGATTTGCATCTTCGGAAGATATCATTTATACAGCTTCATCAGATACATCTCGCTGCTCTTCTTCGTCTAATGTAAGCGAAATGCCTCTAAACAGGTCTGTTGAAAATGCTGGAGGATTAGAGACTGGGACTAGTAGTGTGCACCCGATGGAAAAAATAATGAAAGGTAATTCTCCTATTTCGGTTCAAGATCCATGGTTAAGCGAACAAAGCTCACCTTCATCAAATAGTTTGTTGGGTAATGTAATTCAATGAACTGAAGTTGCTATCCTATATAATCTCATCTTGTTTATATTCTATGACTAGTGTTAGTGTCAAGTGTCAGTTTTGTACCTGTAGCAGTTACATTTTTTAAATTAACTTTTACAACAATAGTACTATGCATCCCTTTAATGGAATGATCAAATTCGATAATGAATTTAACTGAGGAAATTCAAGCCTGTGTGATTCGCAGTTAATATTAAAAATAAACCTTAAATTTATATGGATAAAAATTTATGCCTATCAAAAAATATTTAAAAGATTAATATAAGTTTTTAATTATCTATGTTAATTAATATTTAATATTTTAATTTTTAATAATTAGAATAATTATTAATTGAACATACCTTAAAGCTAGGTTGGGATTGTCTGTTATGCTTTAATTATTATAATTATTTATAATTTTTCAATATTTGATCATTAATATTTTATCCCAACTAGTCGTTAATTTCAAAATCACTTTATCTGAAAATGAAATGAAAATTAAAATAAATTTAGAGTCTATAACACTGACGTCAAGACAATGCGAACATAAATAAAAGTGGGGATCCAAGTTGCAATTTAATATTTAATTTTATTTTCTAAGAAATGAAATATCATTAGAGGTTGCGTGCACGGATAAGGCATTTGAATTAATTTATGTGCAAATTATAAAAATAATTTTTTTATGAACAAATAAGAAAACAAAAGTGAAAAGACATCTTTTTCTCTATTCAATTATTGAATTTAAAAACAAAGAATAAAATTATGGTGGCAGTATAATTTAATTGGTTTTTAATTGGAATGTAATGTTTGTATCCTACGGCCGCAATGTGAACTAAAACACAAATATTTCGAATGTATGTTGGAAAATTATAATGTACAATGAATAAGGATGATCTCGTCAATGTTGTCAATAAATTAAATGTTATACATAAATAGAATACTAATTGTGAACCTTCTTTATTATTCATTTATATATCAATAAAAACACTTATTTTACACTATATTTATTCTTAGATTAGGATGTCCATAACTTTTTAAAAATAATATATATTTTCTTTAAAAAAAATTATCTTAGTTTCTTGAGGTTCCGTATTTTAAAAATGATATGTAAAATATAATTTCAATTATTTAAAGAATATTAATTCAATAGCTGAAAAGTTGTGTAAAATTAGAAACTCCTGAAATATAACATATATTATTATGACAAAAATAGAAAATATAGTAGAACAATGATTTTCAGGCGTGTTATTACATTAATTATTCTTAAATTTTTATTAATAAGTATTGTGGAAAATTACTTCTAAGATATATCAAAACTAGAATATTATATTTAGTAATACTGAAATATTTTTTAAACACTCTTTAAGAAAACTATACGATTATTAAAAAAGAAAAAGAAAGAGAGAGAGAATATTAAAGCTTATGATATTGTAAAGAATAATCATATACTCACAAGATTATTAAGGGAATGAATTTTTAATTCATTCAAATAAAATAGAATTTGACATCCTATTTATAATTGTTGGTTAAAAAAATTACAATAAAGCAGAGTTTAATTAATTTGAAATTTTAATAGAATAAAAATATGTATAAATATAAAATAATTAAACGATCTTATTTGACATTTGAAATATAGAATATTCATGATAAAAATTTGTAGTAATTTGCAATGTCCTAAAATAGTATTTTTCTCCTTCTCTTAATTGCTTGAAGGATAATGGAGTCTGTCTCCCAAGATATAACTATCAAGTCTTTCAAATTAAAATAATTGCAATTTTAGAAGTCAAGCAAAGTATAGTAATTGATAAGAACTTGGTTGGTGTTCTATGTTATGGATGTTGTATATCTGATCTTTTAAAAATTTCATACATGCTACTTTTATAGACAATATATTAAAAAATCATAATTATTACAACTCTTTATAAATAACAACCATTCTGAATAGTTACAACTTTTGATAAAAAAATAATTATAATAAAATTAATTAAAAATATGAACTTGATGTATGTGTGTTTGTGTATGAATTTGGAGTCCGAACAAGCCCACTACTTGTTGGTCATTCTTCAAGGTCACATAACATGGATTTATATATATATATAGTGTTTTAACAAAAATTATTTTTTCCATGTGGGACTTGATTTTTCTATTCAAACTTATACATCTCAACAATATTCCACATTTGAATTGAAAAATTAAGAACACCTTTTAACTAATAAACCAATGTGTTATATATTAGGAAAGTGTTTTTGACTTAAACTTTTTCCTAAAGAGTCTATATCAAATTTACTTAATGAAGTAGTGAAAATAATTTCTTGAGTTTATTTTAATTTAGTAAATTAAGACAATATGTCTCACTTATAACACATCATTGATATACTACACTATGCATTTTTGTTTATTTCGGCCTTGAACATATCTCGGTATTTATGACAGTTTTAGAGAATTTAGCTATTTCATTCTTACAAATGCGACACCACATTTATTGTTATATAGGTGATACTATATTTATGTTAGTATCATTAAATGTAAAGCATACCCTATATCATCATTATTCAATACATTATTTATCATAAAAATAAATTAAATTGTGTGTTTCTCTAATTGAGTTTTACCCAACTGGTTTGCCTATTTAACCTAAATCATGGGATCTCCAATCTGTTAGGTTGGGTTTTTGTCTGGTTTAACTCATTAAATTGGCTGTAAACCCATTCCCGTCGATATATACTTTAATTGCTCTCTTGGTAGGCCTTTTGTCAAAGGATCAGCAATATTTTCCTTTGACTTTACATATTGAATGGATATTACTCTATTTGAGAGCATTTATTGTATTATGTCTACGCCTCATATGCCTTGATTTACCATTGTATACACTATTCTTTACCCTTGCTTGAGCTGTCATATTATCGCAGTGTATACAAATTACAGTAATAGGTTTAGGCCAGATAGAATATCCTCTAAAAAGTTCTTTAACCATTCTACTTTTTCTGTAGTCTTATCTAATGCTATAAATTTTGATTTCATGATAGATTGTGCTATACACGTCTGTTTAGAAAATTTTCACGAAATTGAAGCGCTTGCTAACATAAATATATATCCACTTATTGATTTGGTTTTCGTGTTATCAAAAATTCAATTAGCATCATTATAACCTGTCACTACTAGTGGATATGATTTATAAATCAATCCATAATCTAAGGTATGTTTTAAATATCTTATTACTCTAATTAATGCTATCCAATGATCAGGTCTAAGATTGTTTGTATATCTACTAAACCTACTAACTGAGTAAACAAGGTCTGGTCTAATAGAATTCATCAAATATATAAGGTTCTCTATTATTTGTGAATGCTCTAATTGAGAAATTATATCTTCATTATTTTTCTTTAATTGATAATTTACATCAAAGGGAGTCACAACAGGTTTACAATCACATTAATTAAACCTTTTTAATATTTGTTCAATATAATGAGATTATGTAAGAATGTATTGTTTAGCATGTCTTTTGATTTGAATTTCTAAAATGACATTAGTAGGGCTTAAATTCTTCATGTCATATTTTAAACTTAAGATCTTTTTAATAGAGTTTATTGCACTCTTACTTATCCCAATTATAAGCATATCATCTACATACAAACATATCATCACATAAGAATTTTTTATCACTTTAATATAGATGCATTTATCACATTCATTAATTTTAAATCCTTGTGTTAGCATTGTCTGATCAAATTTCTCATGCCACTATTTCGGCTCTTGTTTCAGTCCATATAATAACTTATCAAGTTTACAAATTCTGTTTTCTTGACCTTTAATCACAAATCCTTCTAGTTGCTCCATATAGATTTTTTCATCAAGTTCTTCATTTAAAAATGCAAACTTTACATCCATTTAAAAATTCATGTATGAGAACTTATAATTCTTTAACTTGTTTGATAACTGGTTTTGTATCAACTGTGTCATATTTGAGAAATTTACCAATCACAAATTTCTTGACTCCTACAACCTCAGTTTTGTATTTTTTCTCAAGTAATTTCCATACACTTCTTGCAGTAGGACACTTTGAATATATATCATACAGAGTATCATCCAACCTATTCAGAATGTAATTTTTGCACAGAAAATCAGACTGCTTCCAAGCCGCTATTGTCATCATCTTTTCTTGTGTCATAGGGCGTTCATCACATTTGGGAGCATCTTCCTTGACAATATGTGCCAAGTTTATGGTTGTTAACCAGAAAATTATTTTCTATTGTCAACTTTTAAAATCCAAACCTTTGAATTTCTCTGGTTTCTCATCCATCTTTGAAATGCTATTAGCACTTGATTGTGCATTCATATTACTGTCTTAGATTGTTGGTAAAAAAAAAAAACAATCAAGCAGAGTTTAATTAACCAGAATTTTTAATAGAATGAAAATACGTATAAATATAGAATAATTAAACGATCTTACATGGCACTTGGAATGTAGAATATTAATGATAGAGATTTGCAGTAATTTGCAATGTCATAAAATAGCATTTTTCTCCTTCTCTTGATTGCTTAAAGGACAATGGAGTCTATCTCCCAATGATACAACTATCAAATCTTTCAAATTGAAGCAATTGCAATTTCAAAAATCAGGGAAAGTACAATAATTGATAAAAACTTGATTAGTGTTCTATGTTATGGATGTTGTATATATGTTCTTTTAAAAATTTCGTGCATGCCACTTTTATAGACAATATATTGAAAAATCATAATTGTTACAAATTAATACAATGTTTTTGAAAGGTTATAATTTATGCAACTTTTTTTGTAAAAAAAAAATTACAACTCTTTATAAATAACAACCATTTTGAACAACTACAACTTTTGATAAAAAATAATAATAATAAAATTAATTAAAAATATGGGCTGCATCTTATATGTGTGTGTGTGGATTTGGAGCACCAACAAGCCCACTACTTATTAGCCATTCTTCAAACCCATATAACATGGATTTATAGATATAGTATTTTAACAAAAATCATTTTTGTTTCGTAAGACTTGATTTTTCTATTCAAACTTATACATCTTAACAATAATAATTTAAATATATTATAACGTTCTCATTTATTAATTAATATACGTTTTTCAAAAATAAATCACACCTTTTTTCATTCTTCAATTAAAGCATGAAGTTTTTTCTTTCATAAATTCTCTTTTTAACATATTAATATAACGAAATGATCGTTTATTTAATATTACGATCTGATCCATATACCAATCCAATCCCCACTAGATTGTAATATGACAATCGTATTTGTTAGCATGTGATTCATTAACATCGATGTATTTTTAGTTACTGGAAGGATGAATGCAGGAGATTAAAAGCTATGAAGAGTTGGTTAAGTTAGAGGATAAAATAGTCTTTTAATGTAACAAACCTTTCAAAGGACGAGTCCGTTCGTCGAATTGTGTGTGTGATTTTCTTGTATTTGTGGTTCCAGTTCTTTTAAGGTAGTTTTTGAAATCTTAATTGATCATTTCTGGGTTTGTGTACTTGTTCTTAGGGTTGTTTTCTTGTTCCTGAGAGCAACAAGTAACAATATTGATATCCTAACGCATATATAAAACTAATCATATCAATGAATATTCCATTTTTTGTTTCTAAGACTACTAAATTATATTGTTGTGGTACAGTCTTTTGGGGTATAATGCCATTTTCTTCACAATAATATTAAAATTTATTTGAAAAATATTTACCATGCACCTCTATCACATTCACTTGGAAGCATTTTAATTTTCAACTTTTGCTTTATAAATTTTAAAGAAATTTAAAAGCTTAGACATTAAATATACATAAATATGTATATGTATACCTAGAACAACAATAAATAAATTAAAGGTGATAAAATATTTTTTTTTTCCTCCTCTAATTAAAACACCATTAAGTTCACAAATATCAAAATTAACTAATTTCATTAATTAATTTTGTAGTTCTTTCAACTTTTGAAAAAGATTTCTTTGTTAATTTTGCTTGAATATGTATTTTACATTTATTATTTTTAGCTTTATCATCATAAAAAAATAAAACAATGTTTAGCCATTTACTATAAATATCTAAAATTTAAATATATTAGACAATTATGCTACAAAGAAGAGGAACAATCGAAATAAAAAAATTCACTTTACAAATAATATTCCATCAAAAGAATATTCTTTTTTTAAGAGTATTAATTTCTTGGACTCAAATACAGCTTTCATAAAACTCTTACATAAGAGATTTACAGATACAAGATTTTTTCTTATTTTTAGAACATGAAAAACATTGTTCAAAGGAAGTTTCTTCCCTCAAGTTAATTGAAGTTCGATATTTCCTTTATCAAGAATTCTTGTTGAAATGTAGTTTTCCATTAGTACGTAGTAGTGCCTCTTGATTATTTAGTACATATTTATATTTTATAAATTGTAATTTATCATTACAAACGTGTAGTAGCTCGAGAATCAAGCAATCCATATCAGGAATTAACATTTGTTGTCATGATCATTTCGAGAACCATGCTCAAACACTTCAAATTCGACAATTCTTATTCATGTTTATTTCTATAAAATAAAATAAAATAAATAAATAATTTAATAATTTTACAAATCTAAAATCTTATCCTAGGAAAACATACATATAAACAAATAAAATTTATGATCTTATTCTCATTATTTTATACCTATCTTTTAACATCTTTAAATTAACAATTATCCTCAATAATTTTTACAAATTTTCGTAATTAAATTTTATCTTCTGCTAAAAAAATAATTAATAAAAAAGTGAGTTATTAACTCAATACATAAATCATATAAATTTTTATCAATATTATGAAAAATTATTCTTTTCAGAACATAAAATTAAATTCAAAATTTTATTAAGCATTAATGCAAACAAGCATTTATAATACTTAACTAAAATAAAAATAAAGAATGTTAAAAGTTATTAATAAAAAATAAATGTTCACTAAACGACTCAATCAAATAGTATCACTTAGTTATCTCAATGAATGACCCAATTATAAAAGATCATATAATAATTATAACTTATTTATTTCGGTGAACAAGCTATAAGAGATTATACATAAATGTCACTTGTTTATATAGGTGATTTGATCATAAAAAATCATATTATATTTTATTTACACATTGTATTAAATCAGAATTTCACTAATAAAAATCACCTATTTTTTCTTATGGTCTGCCATACATAATAAAGAACTATTAACTTAAACCAAAATTATTTTTCTTTTCTTCTCATCTGTATATAATTAACATAAAATATTTACTCATATATAAAATAATATGAAAATAATTCAAATTATTTTTTAAAGAAAAGTATATAAGATTTAATTATACAATATACTTTGAAAATTAGTTGAAAAAAATTGTATACTATTTACTTATTTATTTTAAGCTATCACAATTCTAAAACTCCAGTACTCTTTCTTTTTCACTAATATCAATTCCTATTACAAAACTAACATTATTGTTTATCAATTTAAAGTAATATCAATTAATAGTATTATTTTTATTAAACATACTTATTGATGCCTAAGTTTTTTTCGAACGAAAAATTCAATGCATAACATAGATTTTATTGTTACAATTGATTTAGAGACCATGCAAAATAGTGTCCAACTCCGAACAAAGATTCTCAAGGGATTACTTAAAATCAAAGAAAAATAAGTTAGGACCGGTAAATAAACTCCGACATTCAAGTCAGTAAATCATATAAGGCCAAGTTAAAGAAAAAAAAAAATAAATTAAGAGTATTTGAGTAATTTATCAACCCGGAGTACTGAGTTCGAAAAATATTTATGGGAGAAGTTGGTCTTTACTAGTTGAAATCTCTCTCTCTCTCACCCAGTTAAAAATAATCTAATGAAAAATCTCTCTTTACATGTAGCAATTTCACCATTTCTAAGGCATTTTATACGTGCAAGTATCGAAAAATGGGAACTTAATTAGATAGGATAAGATATGATCATCTAGCAGGTCTTTTCATCACTTCTCTATTTAGACTAGAGGATGCAATAAATACCTGTAGTTTATAGGACATAGCACCTCTTAACGTAATGAGATGCTCAAGCTATTACTTGAAAAATGTACCTGTTTATCCCATCCGAATCTCTAATTTTTAAAATAAAAAAATTGGATCGCCTCGATTATCAAAATGACAGTCAAAATATTGAGGTGATCAGGGCCGAGTCAAGTCGCCTACTTAACAACAGCTGAGATCGAGAAATACAAAGTCAATAAAATCATTAATATAAGCCCCCTAAATTTCTCATGTTGTAAAATGAGAGTAGAAATTTGAATAGCTTTGACTTATTGAGGCAATTCGATTTTCTATCATGGGCGATTAGATGCTTCGAGCAGTCAACAGTGTTTATTAAATGTAGATGCTTCGATTCTTACCCGCTGTTTTATAAAAAAATTTTACTAAAATACAGTGCCTCCTTGTAACTCGTGATATAGCCACGTATAAATAGATCGATACCTGCTTTTGAATTGGTGCGATGCTCTAGAGTGCTCTCTTGAGACTCATGCGATGTGGCTCATTCTTGATCGCTCGTAGAGCGACCATCCGCATATATTGCGTCGCTTGGTTATTGACTGGGTGAATATAAATGACCCTAGTTGCTTTTTATTTTCTATTTTTGCATTCTTAACACACCCAAGCCATTCTCGTACTTTCTCTGAGCCTTGTACTTTTGCGCTACCTATGTTTGTTAGTAATGAAGCCCCTTGCACTACTGTCTCACTATCTATTTAATCAGTAAGATACTACTTTCTTTTCTTTTTTGTTACACATCTTTTTGTGGCAATGTTGTGGTAGGTTTGTCACCTGTATGGGAGGATATTGCAGTGCCAGCCTCTGCTAGAAAGCTTTCAGGTCCAGGGTTCTCACTAACTGATGCGTAATTAGGGCAGGGAGAATAGGCAGGGAAAAGGAAATCGTGAGGCTTACATTTGCCATTAGCCTCGAAAAATATTGATTCTTCGTGCCGTTTATATCCTGACGTTATGTTATATGCATGTAAGAGATGAGTGCTAGTGGTGAATGCTATCAAGTTCGATCCCCAGATTAGTCACCTCAAAAAATTATCGAGGTTAACTTAACGCCAGATTTGCCTATAAGCTTGAGGGAAGAGAGGTCCACTACTAATTCGGTACCTATTCTCAAAATAGGGGTCAAGTTTGAGGCCAACCATTTCTCTTCTATAGATATCACACAAGACCTCGATGTGTACTAGGGGATTTTTAAAGTGAATAACTTGATAACCATGCGAGCTTCACATAGGGGTTAAGTGTCAAGCCAGACCTCTTTTAGTGAAACTGCTTTCAATAATAAGCTATTTTTTTTAAGAGTAAGGCTGTTGCTCCAATTATTTTTTATGAGCATACTCACATATTTTCAGATTCTTCCATACCAACTCGTCTCCAATAGTTAGAGAATCTTAGCCGACCTATTTGTGCTGTGGTAAGAATATTTTGACAAGCCCTCAAGTATTCTCGAGGTGGCCTATATATAAACACTAAGAAAGAATCTAGGGTCAAGCTTTGGTTGATATTATCTGCAAATCAAGCCAAAAACTCTCAATTCGATGAAGGAAAATTCCTCTAATAACAAGTACTAAAAGAACAAATGATTTTTCGTCGGTGGCGAATGGGACCTTGTAGCTGTAAAGGATAGACAACAGCTTCGTCAACCTTCTTTATAGCAGGGATAACACCATCACGGGATAACACCATCAGGGGCCTCCGAAAGAAAATGGAGAGGCTAGAAGCAAAAGTGAACTCCCAAGATAAGGAGTTGCTGAAGTCAAAGGCCGTTGTCCAATAGCTGCAAGCGGATCTCCCTTTCCAGCTATTGATTCTTTCATTCCAAAGCAAGTATCTTTTAGTTATTCACTTTTCTTGCATTTTTATACTCTGCTGGCCCTTCTCTCATCTGCCATGACCTGTATCCTTTGGTTCTAACAATTGCTCACCGAACTTGCGATAGAGTGATCTTGTACCTCGTTTTTGTCGAATAATTCTATAACAGTCTCCTTTTTACTAATATTGATAGGGCCCTCAATTTTCTTCATTTGCACTTTCTTATAAAGACGACTACGATTATACCCTATTATTTTTACACATAACACTTTTTAGGTTCCTTATTCAAGCTTTTAGTTCATTTTTCACAGACGGCGCTAATTGTTGATGCTTAAATTTTTTCTGAATGAAAAATCTAGCGCATTACATAAATTTTACTATTGCGATTGATGCAGAGACCGTGCAGAATAGTGTCCAGCTCCGAACAAAGACTCCTAAAAAACTATTTAAAATCAGAGAAAAATGAGTTAGGAGTGAAGTTGGATTATCGGCAAATAAACTCTAATGCTCAAATCAGTGAATCATATAAGGCCAAGTTAAAAAGAAACAAATTAGGAATTTTGAGTAATTTATCGACTCAGGATGCTGAGTTCAGAAAATATTTATGGGAGAGGGCTAATTTTTGCTAGTTGAAATCTCTCTCTCTTACTCAGTTGAAAATGATCCAACGAAAAATCCTCTATTACATGTAGTAATTTTACTATTTATAAGGCTTTTTACACGTGCGAACATCGAAAAACGGGAGCATGATTAGACAGGATAAGATATGATCATTAGACAGGTCTTTT